>JAEMWC010000236.1:477500-530000 GCA_016490735.1 Pachyseris speciosa | reverse complement strand
CTATCTTCTAACCGCTGCAAAAACATTTTTCAGCATTTGCCTGTTGTTGCCTTCAGACGTTGCCCTAATCCCGGTGACTTACTAGTCACAGCTAAACTTTCTTCTAATTCTACTAATTCACACCTACAACTCCCTTCCGGTTGTTTCCGTTGCGGTAAAAATTGCGCTACTTGTCCCTACATTTCAGATGGACTCACAAGCTATACTTTCTCTTCTACAGGTGAAACGCGCCATATTAAATCTAACCTGACCTGTGACACTAAAAACCTCATTTACATGATTCAATGCAACCGCTGTAATTTACAATACATAGGAGAGACTAAACGACGTTTAAAAGACCGATTTAATGAACACCGCCGTACCATAGATAACCCTAACACCAAATCTAAACCTACCACAGTCGCGGAACATTTCCTCTCCTCTCCTAACCACACTGCTAATGACATGCAATTAATCCCCATTGAGAAAATATTTTCTAACAGGGACTCAATCCGTAAGGCCAGGGAAGCTTTTTTAATTTCAAAAGGCAGAACAATTGATCCTGAAGGTCTTAACATCCGCGAAGAAACATATTAGTTAATTTTTTCTTATAAGTTTATCTTTTTTAGACCTTTTTACTAGTATTTTATTTTACACTGTCAATCATTTTAGTTTTACGTGTTTCCGGTATATAACTACATAAACACCCCTTCCAATGTAAATTCTCATTGTACCTGAAGAAGGCTGGTTTGGCCAGCCGAAATATAGTACACAAAACTTAAAACCATTCTACGTTGTATCGGCCCTTGCTTTTATACTCTCTGTTGATTTTATTACGCCGATCAGATCACCAGTTTGATCCAACGTATACCAGCAGGATTATTGTCCACGGTTGCTTGCTTGAACATTTGATAATGGCCGAAAAAAAGTTGGGAGGAGGCAGAAATAGGGGGAAAAAGTAGGGAGGAGGGAGAAAATGTGAGGTAAACGTTTAGGGAGGAGGGAGAAATTGGCTCAAAAAGTAGAGAGGAGGGAGAAATTAAATTGGCTCAGAAAGTAGGGAGAAGGGAGATTTACTCCCCTGTTCCTCCCCCCTCCGAGCGAGAAAAAGAGAAGTTTGCCTTACGCAACCGCTGCGCGCGAGGATTTTTGAGTCTCGCGAGTTCCTGCCTCTGGCAATAGACCATTTTACAGTTCTTTGCTAAGTCCCCTGGCCTTTGATTGAATGCGAGGCTAGGGGTGACCTTGTTTTGATACAAACCTACCTGCTTTTCTTATGCAAATTATGCTGATTAAACACTAGTTAGCATAAGAAAAACATGATTTACATAAGAAAAGTAGGTAGGTTTGTATCAAAACAAGGTCAACCCCAGCCTCGCTTTCACCGACAACTGTAAAATGGTCTATTTGCGTGTACCTTCGTGAATTTTAAGAAGAAAAACCAACTGCTTTACTGTGGAATGATAACCAGAAGTTCCTGGGAAAAACTTTTACTACAACTCAGGTATCTGGTAAATACCATTCCAACTGCTTATCATCCATCTGTTGTAAGAGTGGAAGTTCGTTTTTCTCAAAAAATAACCCTGACCTCAGAGTTACACATTAATGCTCGAATCCCAAGCACAACATTTGCATGTCGAGATCTTTCTGCATGACGTGACCGTGTCACAATTCACCACTGATTGTTCTAGATATGTCCAACGTCTTACTAATTTGTCTTCACAATTACATAATCATTTAATTGGGGACTGAAGATGACGAACTACTGAACAACGAATGGTTAAGGATTTCAAACTCATGACAGAACACGAGGACCGTGACCATTAATTCTCACCTTTTAGAGCAAAACAGTCTTTCCCTTGAGAATGACATGAAGCCAAGACTTTAGTTTACATTGTTTGGAATAAAACAACAAAATTCTTTTAACAACCTAGTTTACTGACTTTCCTTCTGGTTTTTCGGGGAGTTACCTTGTAAAACAAGGAAACAAAAACAACCATATTAACAAAAATTATTTGAATGCGCTCACTTTCACTACTTTATAGACATCACATCTTCCTGTTTCTACTCCTTGTTATGCACGCCATCGGCTTCACTATGGGGTCAACTCCCGGGCTAACCAGAGGATTGTAAAAGCAGTCAAGCAAACTTGAGGAATTTCCCCAGGGGGGGCAGGGAATCTTGCATGACAAAGTCCCCTTGGTGAGGTGTCTCTCAGCAGAAGCCCTCCTGATATCCTTTACAAACTTCTGAATTACCCCACCCCTAATCTTTGAATGCAAAAAGATGTTGCGATTTTCCCCTCCCCTGGACACAGAATCCCATCCATCTCCTTGTGTTCCCCCAAATATCTCTCTGGTTGGCCTGGGGGTCGACCCCATGGGGAAGCCGATGACATGCGCATTACAAGACTAGTAATCTTTCCTTTAAATCCAAAATCCATTTCCCACAAAAATAAACATAAGATATTTACTTAATGTGAAATTTAAGAACCGAACCAAAAATGTGTTCCATTTCCTTCAACAAAACACTCATAAAATTAATATTATGCTTTTTCCCTTTTGATACAAATTTCAAAATCATTCAACAAATTAATTTAATATCTTAACATTCCTTTACTCACCAATTATCAAAAATACTTCTCTATGATGCATGGCTCGTAGCCAGAAATAAACCAATAATTCCTATGATATTATTATTGATAAATACCTGAACTAAATAAATAGTTGTGAATGAAACTATGGTTGGTGGATGTTAAATTGAGAACTTTTACAAGACAAATAGCTTGTCCCACAAGCTTAAAATTTGAGCCCAATATTATCAGGGCTTTGAGATGTCACTCACAGCCCATCTTCTATTGCTTATTAGTATAAATCTATTAGCATTCTATCTCAAATGTTGTTCTCTGATTGGCTACGCTACTCGCTATCTATTCTGTGTGAGAGATAGTGAGTAGAGATTTTCAACAAAATGGCACCCTCAAAACTGAGTGGAGACTGATGAGAAGAGAGTAGCTAAAGAAAGTAAAGAAGATATGGAACTAATTTGGCTTAAATTTTCAGACAGTGAGCGACCAACATTGCCACCAATAATGCTAAGGGTTTTAAGTACAGGTAACTGCATTTTACAAATGCCCTGTAGCAAGCCAACCTTGTCAAAATACAGCCCCCCTTCTGGCAAAAAAAGGAACCAAATGAACTGTTTTGTTAATTTGACTGTGTATGTAAAACACATGCAAAACACCAGTAATGTTCATATCCCATTCAGCAGTTGTGTTAACTGGGCCACTGACTGTACTGCCTCTTCACTTATCCTGTTCATCTTGTCATTAGTTACCAAGAATTATTTCAAAATGATAACAAAAATACCGGTAGTCTGTATTCATCACTTAGCAATGTGCCACATGGCAGACCTTACCCCAATTGTGTGAAGACGAAGCCCCAGAAAAGTATAGACTTAATTTTTCCATGATAGGGTGAGTCAGAATTTGCAAGTGATTTATAGTTTTAAGATATGCATGTCTTGAGTTGACTAGGATAAATTAAAATTATCTAAAGCCTGCTCACGCCATTGCCCTTAATCTTGAGCTGTAACAAAGAAAGCAGTGCAGCTTGCACATACACCAAGGCAACATATGCAGAAACAGATGGAACCCATGAGTATATAACTAGCTGTGATCACCCAAAAGGCAAATAAATACAGTGTCGGATTGCAATAGTTCAATGGATCTGAAGGCGGTGGAGTTGGGTTTGGTTTGTACTTGCTGTAAACCCAGATATTTCCAGCAATAAACCATGTAAACAAAAACAGATTCAATACACCGTCTATAAATTTTGTGGACATGGACTGGTCCTCATCAATATCTGCATCGTCTTCATGAGTTCTTGCTCGTTGACAAAGTACTATAATTGTTTTTAACATTCCAAATGATCCTCCAACAATGAGATAGATAGGAATGAATGGTTCCACTGGGCAGTCATCTTTATATTTGGCTCCTGATAAAAGAAAGCAACGCATAACGTTTATGAGTAGAGTATTGCTTAAACCGTGAAGCTAAAGGCCGGAACCTTGATGCTGACAGAGGGTGCAGGCTTTCCCTTTTGTCATTACATGTTGTAAAAGAAGAGACAATCTCCTTTGTACACTATATTAAGACAGGGCTGACATTAAGGTGATTCCTCTCAATTGCATGGCGCATCCTTACTGTGCATAATTTATGGCATCATTTAGCGTGCTCTCGTGCGCGTGTACACTAGATACATTGTGAATTTGCCTTGACATTGAGCTTTTTCAGGTGAAAATTTCCCTTTGTCGTCATGTTGTAAAGAAACGAGCACGGTGACCCCCTTTTTTATTGGTGTAATGTACTTGTAATAGGCACACGAAAAACATATTTTAAGGAGAAAAAAGTTTAATAGTAGAAGTTGGATTATTTATATATAAATGGGGTGAAACTCTGCGTTTGGAGCCAGGAAGGAGTTTGAGATGATGACGAAGTGGTCCAATTTCCTCTCATTATTTGCAAGATCAGGCAATTTGAAATCACAATACTAAAAGAATATAGCCCAGAAAAACAATCAGGCTCTAGTTTTCACTACTATTCATAGTTAACAGCTTTCTTCAGTTGTTCATGCTTCGAACATTTCTCGCACAACCCTGTAAAAACACTTAGAACAACGAGTATGCAGCGCTAAAACAAGCATGGTGACCCCATCTTTCTATTGCATTTTTTCAATGTCCAATGCATGACTAACAATTGTGCCTAGTCTGAAAAAAATCTTAATAGTACATCCTTTTCAGGGGAATTACCTTAAGTGTTATGCCACAGCATGTAATTTAGCACAAATTGAAGTTAGTAAAAGTAACACGAATCATTTTGAAATTTGAAACTTAATTGAATGGGAAACATTTCTTGTAACTGCATTGTAACTGTATACAAGTTGTTATGGTATTTTGCTATCTTAGACATTTATAGCTTGGTTATTGATGTATTTTAGTTTTAGTTTAATTTTCTCAGGACCTTTATGAAGACCAAGGTTATGATATGACTTTGTGAATAAATAAAGATTGATTGATTGATTGATTGATTGATTGATTGCAGTTGTTAGTTGGGTGCCTATTTTAATTAATTCTGAGCCGGGATGGACATTTTGTTTTCTTTCTTAAGCAAACAGGATACCAGTTGTTACAGGGTTTGTACTCTTTTTTGGACTAAAAATTCAAGGACTTTTCAAGGACATTCCAGGGCACAATTCCAATTTTTCAAGCACTCCATCCAGTAAAAAATGCCATTAGAATGTGATACTAGATTATCAGGTTTTAAGGGATAACTGTCAGATTTGTTCAAGTCTAAGTCTTTTCTAGTTCTTCCACTAAGTGGATACAGTCAAACAAATTTCAAGGTTTTTCAAGGACCCAATGTACTTTTCACGGACTTTCAAGGCCTTGAATTTTGATTTTCAAATTCAAGGACTTTCAAGTACTTTCAAGGTGCGTGCGAACCCTGTTATTACCACCTTGGACTGAAGAAAGACAAATGGAAAATTATTGCTTTTAGTCAGCAATAATAAGTGATAAGCAGACATCCAATATTAACACATAGCAAGCTAACCTTCAGCACAATAAGTGTTTGTTAGCCAGTCCTTGAATTAAGGGGTCTTTTTAAAAATGAACTAAGTTAGAACAACTCACCCATGATAACCATGGCTATTGGAAGTGCCATCAGCAAACTAAGTGCTATAGTACAGCCAACTGCAGAATGGAAAATACAAATAAATGTTGGATGTACCTAAAGAACGTTCAGTCAAAGTTAATCTTGTGCCAAGCCTAACTTCATGCTGTCACCACAAATGTCCCAATTTATCTTGAAACTTCGTAACTGAAATGAGCAAACAACATCCCAAAACTACCAGGCGTTCTTACTATTATAGATGAATGTTGCGAAAAACTGGGCTCTAGCCATAATGTTAACTGCTTAAGCATTCGCTCATTTCTCTAGCGAATTGTTGTTGAAAGAGCAAATGATTCTCTGTTAAAAAAACGTTAAACAACGCTGGTCATATTGATGCAAAATTGATTGATTTTAGCCAAATTTGCCAAAAAATTCCAACGAAATCGGCTGTTTTTTACTGATTGTTTCTCAGCGAAGTTTTCCCCCCAAATTTCCTGTGACATTGGCCGATTTTTCCGCAAATTTGCCCAGAAAATTCCTCAAAATTTGAATTTTTTCCGCTAAAATCCTGTGAAATCGGCTGATTTTTCTGTAAATTTTGACTTTTTTCCCACAAAAATCCCACAAAACTGACCAATTTTACCGTGAATTTTGACTTTTTTTCTGTGAAAATCCCACGAAATCGGCTAATTTTTCTGCAAATTTGCCCCTGAAAATCACATGTAATTTAAATTTTTTCAGCAACCTATCAGAAGCTTTAAGTGTCATGCCTGTGTAATTGGACAGTATGTGTCATTTTGTGCGAGCTGCTTGTCATGCATTTTGAGAAAACATATTTGTGATTAACAAATTGGACTCCCACAATTTTGTAAATCACTTGTAAGATTACAGACCGAATTGGACTCCACTCAGTCCTATTACCATCACTAATCACAATGTCACTGCTTAATCAACCACACAGGTAATGAGAATAAAGGGAATGATCAGCAGAGATAAAAAGCTTTGATGCTCAAACAAAATCTCCCAACCAGTAACATAATAAATATATGGAAAATTGTGAAGAGAAAATGAATGTTGACATTAGAGTTTAAAGGGTAACTAAGGTTACCAACTGCCGACTGGTTGGCTTAGATGGCATTGAGCACTGGACAACCATGCAGGAGATTGCAGGTTCAAACCCCGGCCGGACCAACACTCAGGGTCTTTAAATAAGTAAGGAGAAAGTGCTGCCTTTGTAATGGCATCTACAAATGGTTAGACTTTCTAGTCTTACCAGATAAGGACAATAAACCATAGGTCCCATCTTACAGCACTTGTACATTAACTCTTTGGGATGTTAGAACCTACGCACTGTTTGCAAAGAGTAGGAGACATATTAAGGTCACCGCACACGTGAGGAAACAGCTGAGCAAAGTGCCTTGCAAGGCAGATGGCTTAGCTGTTTACTCCTGTGTGCAGTGAAATTTTGGTGAGAAATTCACCTTGCGAGGTCGTGAGATCAATATCAAACATGTTTGATATTTTCTTCACTGCCTCGCAAGGCAAAAATCTCTCAAAAACCTGCTGCACACGGCTGAGCTAACTCCCTCACAAGGCATTTTGCTCAGCTGTTTCCTCATGTGTGCGGCAGGCTTTCGTACCATGGTTTGGCCTATTCTCCTCATCAAAGTGGCTATCTTGGCATGATGTCTCAAAAAGGCTTACAGTTTATGAGGCCACATAAAAAAAGACAGCCATAAATCAAGGGGACTTTTGTTATGTAGAAAGTTACTGATTACAGAAGTAGTATTTATTGTCTTACTTGTGCCAGCAAACAGCTGTATGACTCTCTTGCAGAAGTCAAATGAGCCATCAGAAGTTTCTTTTGCTTCTTTGATTTGTCCGAACAGAGAATCATAGCTGGGAGGAGGTCCATCTTCTGGCCAAATTTTTTCCTCTTCATGGATTTGACTGCTTTTTTCAGACTAAGGGGAGTAAAACACAGAGAGGTTTATGTCCCTGAGTCAAACTAGGAGCCTTAGAAGATGATGAGAAGGGCTAAAGGAGCCACCGAGGTACATGGTGTGACCATGCGCAAATGCTCTCTGTTGAATAATTTATATGCGAAAAAGTCTGCACAAAAAGTCTTTAAGTAGGAATAGTTTCCATTATGCACTGTAACAGAAAACACCCTTACCTCATCCAGGGAGAGAATTTTGGGTTTGGGCACTCTTATCCCTATGGAAGTTTCCATCTAGCATCACAATTTACTTTGAAATGTCAGTTGTTGACCCCCCCCCCTCCCCACCCTATTAAATTAGATAATAATGATGATGATGATTACTATTAGAATATCAATATGCTGAGTGCACCCAAGGGATTTAAGAGGGTCCCCCAGGGGTTTTTGGGGAACAAGGGAACACGGGAAATTTGGCAATGGGAACACGGGAACAAAGCAAAAAAATCGTAGGGAACAAGGGAACATCAAATAGGTTAGGGAACAGGGGAACAAACACAAAAAATTACAAGGCCCTACATTTTTTACACAAACGTGGGGGTGATAGAAGATTTTCTGCTGTTTTCTGATTTCTTTGGCAAGTTTTTGTTGCCATCTTTCGTGTCTATTACGATTTGTTTTAATTTTTGTTATGAAATACTTTCACAAAGTCAAAAATATCACAGAAATAATGATCAAAATTTATCAGCAACACTGTAGACCTTCAATCAGTTATTTTGTTTTGTTCAGATTGGTTTAATTAGGACGTATATGCAAAGAATAAGAGATAAAATTTAATCTTGAAAGGGTAACAAGGGAACAATGTGTAATTTTGGACGGGAACAAGGGAACAGAGTTAAAATTTTGAAGGGAACACGGGAACACAGACCCCCCATGGGGGACCCTCATTTAAGGTCCATCACATCTGTAACAATTTTCAATTCACCATAGACTTTCCTAGAGCCTGGTGACAAAGCAGAGAGAAATCTTCTCATTGCAAAATAGTTGGGCAATACCATGGTTACTCTGCCATTTCTCAAAAAATGTACTCTAATGCTGCAAGTCATGGAAATTTTTGCTAGATATTTCTTTGAAAAATCAACCAAAATAGCTCGTTTCTCCAAGTTAGAATACTGTCTAAACCCGGATAATTGTTATATCGGGTACCACGGCCGATGAGGTAGCTATTAAAAAAATCAAACAATATAGTGGTTTTTCCACAATGATGCAAATAAAAAGCAATTGCTTCTCGCTTTTCACATATAAATGCTAATTGTAACAGCAGTAAAACCACCAGGTGCAAAAAAGATTCTTACATTGTAAATCGAGCCGCAAAATTAAAATTTTAAAACGAAAAGTCATTTTATTTTACAATAAGTTTTAAACTCACTTTTAACCATTCTATCCCGTCCATATATTTGTTAAAACACACAGTCTGCCTTAATGGAAGGTTTGAAACCTGTCAACAACCTGATTTTCAAGAACTTAAAACCTGAACTGAAGTTCATACATTCTCGCTTGTAGACCAGCGCTTTAATCCATATGCGCACTTGCTTTTACAAAATAGATCATCATGTTGAACTCTGTGTGCTGCAATTAGCACACAAATAATCCGTTCTTTGCCATGGCAAAAAAGAAGGAATTTTTGTATTTCTTAAAAATTACAAGCACTGTCTGTAAACAGACTCCACTCAAGCCACAGGAGTACTTATGACAAAACCACACAAAGAAATGAAAAGGCAAATGAAACATAAACGTTTTTGTACCTTTGGAGCTCGCTTTTTGTGAGTTTTTTCCACATCATCACCCGCGATTCTAAGGAACTGCATGATGCGAGAAGATATCCGAGAAATTCCCGCCCGATCGACGAGCATAAACCGCTTATTCCGTATCAATGAAAGAGCTGATTGAATAGTGACAGCGTTATGCAAATCTTAGCTCGGAAAGTCATCAAAACGGGGCAATTTAACGAGTCCGGAATTTTACATAACACTGACTTGTAAACAAAGGACGCGCCATCTATTTGTTATCGGCTCCAATATGTTAAAACGGGCGTTCTTTCTCCGGAACTAACCAAGCGATATCACGACCAATAAGTGCAGAATTATTTTTTTAAAGCAGTACATTTCGCTTATATTGACTCGTGGTGGATTATTACACAACAACTCACCATTATTCCACTGCATCAAATAATTGAACAGCCAACGACTTATATATCACCGAGCTCCTTGGTGATCTTGTGAATATTGAGCTGACATCTCGCTTCAGATAAGACTAAGAACTTATCTAATCGTTCATGTTTCACCATGAAATAGAGATGAAACCATCTAGCGGCATGGGAAACTTTAAAACAGTTTACAAAGTGAGAGATCGTTGATCTTTTAGATCGCCATTAACGGTGAATTAAACAGGGGCGAGATTCGACCAATCGTAGGCCTTCCAGCGATCAATGGCTTTGGAATAAACGATGAATGTATTAATATGCAAGGTGTCACCACCTGAAAGACTTCAAATTCTACTCATTCACACCGAATATTCATCTCGCGTTTTAAAACTGAGTTTAACTAAAAGTTAGCACGCGAAGCCGGGGAAAGGATATTATGCACATGTCATCGGCTTCCCCGTGGGGTCGACCCCCGGGCTAACCAGGGGGATTGTAAAATCAGCAGTGAAAACGTAAAGCTTGTGGGATGTGGCTGGAGTGACAAGGATATACCTCACAAATTAATGTGATTTGGTAAGCTGAAGCCACTCAAAAGGCACTAAGGCCTCATGGTAGCGGGCATTACCCCTTAAATCTACCAAAGCAAAGATTGAGCCCAAGCATTAGCAGCCATGGACAGCTGTTTCGGCCTTGTTAGGCCTCATCAGCATGGCATAGCTAATGCTCAGGCTCAAGTACCCACATATCCATAAAACAAGCAGTGAAAACGTAAAGCTTGTGGGATGTGGCTGGAGTGACAAGGATATACCTCACAAATTAATGTGATTTGGTAAGCTGAAGCCACTCAAAAGGCACTAAGGCCTCATGGTAGCGGGCATTACCCCTTAAATCTACCAAAGCAAAGATTGAGCCCAAGCATTAGCAGCCATGGACAGCTGTTTCGGCCTTGTTAGGCCTCATCAGCATGGCATAGCTAATGCTCAGGCTCAAGTACCCACATATCCATAAAACAAGCAGTGAAAACGTAAAGCTTGTGGGATGTGGCTGGAGTGACAAGGATATACCTCACAAATTAATGTGATTTGGTAAGCTGAAGCCACTCAAAAGGCACTAAGGCCTCATGGTAGCGGGCATTACCCCTTAAATCTACCAAAGCAAAGATTGAGCCCAAGCATTAGCAGCCATGGACAGCTGTTTCGGCCTTGTTAGGCCTCATCAGCATGGATTGTAAAATCAGTCAAGCAAACTTTAGGAATTTCCCCGGGGGATCGAGGAATCTCTCAAGACAAAGTCCCCTGGGTTAGGTGTCTCTCAGCAGAAAATTCCCTTGACATCCTTTTCAAACTTGTGAATTCCCCCACCCCCTAATCTTTGATCGTAGAACAATGTCAAGATTTTCCCCTACCCTCGGGCAAAGAATCCCGTCCATCCCTTTGTATTCCCCCACATATCTCCCTGGTAGGCCCGGGGGTCGACCCCACGGGGAAGCCGATGACATGTGCATAAAGCTTACACGTCACGCTTCTCTGTTTATGATGGTTCGGCGCTAAAACACAAAATTATGTTGATTTATGTGCATTCAAATATTTGCAGTATAACCAAAGGCTACCCTGGCTCCAGAGGCCCGTTGAAAAAAATAAATATCCCTGAAAAGCCAAAATAGAACGCGAGAGACGGGCCTCTGGTCGCACGACCCGAGAAACTCATTTCCTTGGAACAGAATTTGTCCCAGTCTGCTGATTGGTTCTTCAAATAAACAACAACTCCGGATTGGCTTAGGAAAAGCGTGGCTTCCCAGCCGACAAACCGGGGGCGCTTTCCATTCAACTAAAATTTTCGAGATTTCCGGTTCGAAATCGAATGGAACGGGCAAAGTTCCGGGAAAAGTTTCCGAAAATTTAGGAATACGTTTTGAGTGCACCCTCTTTGCCGGAATTTCCAGAATTACCGAAATTTTCGTGTTCCATTCGCGAAAGATATCGGTTTTAGTCTCCCTACCGGGCGTAAGCTCACGTGGACAAGCGGAAAAACCAATAAGCGTACGAAGCACTTTCAGCATGTCAATCCACGTGACCTAGGGTGCTTACCATTTGTCAGAAAAATCCGGAAATTTCGGTTTGAAGTCAAATGGTAAGGTAATTTTCCGGAAAATCTTTTCGGAAATTGTGGACAACCTCCAGAGGTAGTCCTCTTTTCCCGTTCGGAACGGAATTTCGGAAAATTGCTTACCATTTGACCGAACCGTTCCGTTTCCAGGTCCTTTTGCGCCAGAACGAGTGAGTGCGCATGATGGTACGCCTTGCAGTAAATGGTAAGCTCCAATCTCATCCGGTTGGTCAGTAAATTCGGAAAATCGCTTACCATTATTCAACGGTCATTCCATCCGGATTTTTCTGGCAAATGGTAAGCACCCCTAGAATTCTGGGACGTGGTCGGACGCTTTCCATTCGACTAGCGAAAATACCGAAAATTTGTACCGGTTATTTTTGCTCAATGGAAAGCGCCCCCGGTTTGGACAGAAATTCTTTTTCTCCCTCCCCCGTGCAAAAGAAAAAGAACGCCTGATCGCAGGTTATTATGGCGGCTGCTCTCAACGTTTCGAACTGCTGTTCATTGGAGTCCAAATTTCCAGTGCAAAAAGAAGCGTTGTTGGCGTTCCTAAGCCGTAAGGATGCGTTGGCTGTTTTACCGACAAGTTGTGATAAATCCTTAATCTTTGAAATTGTTCCAGCAATTTGCGCCGGTCTACATGATCTACTACCCTGCGAGCAGAGGTCCTTCGATCTTCCTAGATCCCGACTTATCTAGGACTTACGAAGACCTCTGCTCGCAGGGTAATGATCTACATGTCGTTTTGGTGATCTGCCCATTCTCTAGCGGCCCTTATTACTCGGGCTGCGCGCGTCTCGCGCGTCGCCCGGGTCTAAGATTACCGACGGTTATTCTTTTTCGTCGTCGAGTATCATCCACAAAGTGCACTTCCGGCGTTTCTGCGCAAGCGCTAACTATTTTTAACAGAGTGATGGCTGTTGTCACGTATCGGAAAATGTCGATTCACCTTGTGTCTTTTGATACCCTGGGTGCCAGAGGTTATTTTTTTCGTTTGAAGGAGGGAATTCGCATCAACGAGGCGCCAAGCGCCGAGAGGAAAAAAATAACCTCTGGTCGCACGAATGCTGAACCTCATTTCCGTGCGGTTTTCGTGTATCAGATATCCCACCAAACCGGTTTTCGATGGGCGGGGAGACCGTGTCTGGCTGTTATCATTTTTGACATTTCTGACATCCGATCGCTAAAAACAATCGCACGTGAAGCGAATCGATCGCTAAAAATAATCGCACGTGTAGCGAACCGTGAAAAACTTCTCTGTATGTGGAAAAATGTCGAGGAAGGTTGTGACTCCGGTAAAAATTGTTCGCTCATCCGTCGACGATTTTTGCAGAGTTTGCAACATAAGTTTGATCATTTATGGCTACGGGAAGCTTAACTTATTTCAAGGCGAAAATGCGAAGAAGCAAAACATTGCGGCGCGATTATCCGCTGTTCTGGGATTTCCCGTTTGTAAACAAGGTGATGCATCTTCGCTGTCATCACCAAGAGAGCGGGCTGCAATTCCGCGATCGGCAAGCTCTTGAATATGTGAGTCAATAAGGGCAGTGAGTGGACAGATCACCAAAAGAACTGCATTCTTTGGGTAGTCAAAGCCTTGTTCATGTAGGTTGGCACAAATTGCTGGAACAAGTTGAAAGATCAAGGATTTTCCACAACTCGTCGGTAAAACGGCCAACACATCCTTCCGTTTCAGGAAAGCCAACAACGCTTCTTCTTGCACTGGTTTTAATGCAACAATATCGGAAAATTTAGACTCCAAAGCGACCTGAACAGCAGTTCGAAACGCACAAAAGAATCCACGATCGTCGATAGCAGCCGCCATATCGATGCTTACAATTGCTTTCTATTCAACATCGAAACCGGTTTGTCGGCTGGGAAACCACGCTTTTTCTAAGCCAATCATAGTTGTTGTTTAAAGGGATTAGTTTCTAAAGAAACTGTGGTGCTGCGTCGGTGGGGGAGTGAAACACGAAAATTTGGTTTATCAACGGAGTTGATAATGTAAATTGACCACCGATAGTTGTTGTTTATTTGAAGAACCAATCAGCGGACTAGGACAAATTCTGTCCTGTGGAAATGAATATCTCTGCTCGTGCGACCAGAGGCCCGTCTCTCGCGTTCTATTTTGCCTTTCAGGGATATTTATTTTTTTCAACGGGCCTCTGGAGCCAGGGTAGTCTTTTGAAGTCTGAACAAACAATATGTTAAGAGAAGTGTCTATGCGAATGATTGCAAGTTCAACGGCGAGAAGAAAGCTTTTAACATGAGTAAACTTAACTCCAGATGGACTGCCGTGTTTCCTCGTGTCTGCTTCAGTAGACTGCGAGTAGTCTCTAATTTTGGCGATGGATTGTGGGGCGGGCGAAAGACACGTGCGCGCGCGAAGTTGCGAGGAGACGCGACGCGAGGGGAGCGCCAAAAATTAGAGACTACAGACAAAGGGAGTTTGACCTTTCACGGCCGAGTGATTCGGAAGTATAAATCTCATATCAACAGCAAGAATGATACTTGTTGTCACGTATCGGAAAACGTCGATTCACCTTGTGTCCTTGAAGTCTGAACAACTAATATGTTAAGAGAAGTGTCTATACGAATGTTTGCAAGTTCAACAGCGAGAAGAAAGCTTTTAACATGACCAAAATTTAACTCCAGATGGACTGCCGTGTTCCCCGTATCCGCTCCATTGGGATGTACATTTTGTTGAATAACTCAAGTACGGGATATCACACACCCCTGAGATTTTGTTTGAGAGGTAGTTAATTTACTATTTTCCCACAATATCTCAATTTCTGGACTTTAATTTTTGAATGATAAGCGATTAGTTTTTACAAATGTACTAGCGGCTTGAAACTGTCCAGAAACGTTCCTTTCTTGTGTTTCAAATGACCCTGGATTGACGTATTTGTAAACAGTTTCACTCTGCTAATTAATTTTCTACTCACATTTCACCGAGACTCCATTCACATTTATGCGAAAAAATCCTACATCGTTCGATAAGCGTTTCCTTTCTCAAACAATTATCCATCGAAGCGAAAACAAGTGTGCTTAGTTTTTTTTGGAATCAATACACTATTTTTATCACTTTGCATAATGATAAACCTCTGTGGCCTAAAGGTCATTGTTCCTGCCTGTCACGCAGCTAAACCGGGTTCGATATCCTTTAGTGGTATATATCACGGGCTTTATTTTTTCTGTTTCTCTTTTTCTTGTTCTTTTAGAAATATTTTTTACAAGTGTTATAATTATTGTTCTCAATGGTTGAGCTGTATTTTAGAGGAATATATGTTGATAGGGGTTTAAAGAAATAGACTCCAACACAAGCTAAACACAATGCGTCCGATGGGTTGTGTCGAAAACGAAGACCCAAAAACGAAGACCGAAGACCGAAGACCCACTGGTCTAAAACGAAGACCCTGTGGTCTAAAACGAAGACCCACTGGTCTAAAACGAAGACCCTGTGGTCTAAAACGAAGACCCACTGGTCTAAAACGAAGACCCACTGGTCTAAAACGAAGACCCACTGGTCTAAAACGAAGACCCTGTGGTCTAAAACGAAGACCCACTGGTCTAAAACGAAGACCCTTTGATCTAAAACGAAGACCCACTGGTCTAAAACGAAGACCCACTGGTCTAAAACGAAGACCCTCTGGTCTAAAACGAAGACCCACTGTCATCTGAACGCGCGACACACTTGGCAGTTACTTTATCTCAGTCGGTACAACACGTGTCAAACTGTGCAACGCAATTAAATTCCAGCAGTATAGAAATATACGTTTTAGTCGCTGACGAATTTAGTATATTTTGTCATCGCCAATGTTCTATTTTTCAAATGCATATGAGCAAATTATGATAAGGTGACTTCGTTACTTTGCTATACTGTCCTTATCATATAAAGGCGCAAAGGTCAATTGTGCGTGACTCGCAAATTTACTCACCACGTGCTACAAGAATGTGATTATTAGGGAACGTTTGAGCCGGGTAATAGTAAAGAGTTGTTTAGAGCTTCTATTGGGCAGTTGAAAGTAACTTAATTAGGGCTTCAAAAACGGACAACAGTATTTTCGTTTTCGCAGAGCTGCATGTTCTCCGGTTATGATCACTATCACTGTTTAATACTGTTAGACTGTTTGTTTCAGTCGAGAACTTTAATTTGCGATTTTATGATCTTGTTATGACTGGTGAGTTTTCACGCTTTGTGTGCCAAGTTGCACCTTTTAATATAACCATAAAAATACGAGAAATTGAAAACTTTGGCCGGGTGCGAATCGCACCATATGCGAATCATGCGTATGCTTGTCAAAAAGGGACAAAACAACAAGATTGAATATGTATATACCAAGAAAGATAAAGATATGGGAAGACGTTGAACATGTGTATCAAGAGACTTACATTTACACCAAGATTCATTTTCTTATATCAACTCCTCTTTGAGACTTTTCAAGTGATGTTATATGTAGAGCAAGATGCATGATATATATAGATCAAGATTTCCCACCTATATACATCAAGGTTTCGCGGAAATATACAGTATGATTTGTGATAATTTTACATCAAGATGATACACATCAATGAGACTTTTCAAGTGGTGTTATATGTACATCAAAGTGAGTGATATATATACATCAAGATTCTGCATAAATATACAACATGATTCGTGATATTTTTACATCAAGATGATACACATCAATGAGACTTTTCAAGTGGTGTTATATGTACATCAAAGTGAGTGATATATATACATCAAGATTCTGCATAAATATACAACATGATTGTGATATTTTTACATCAAGATGATACTCATCTATGGGACTTTTTAAGTGATATTATATGTACATGAAGATGTGCGATATTTATTCATCAAGATTCCGCATAAATATACGATATGATTCGTAATCTGCGTAGTATATACACCATGACCAACGAACCTTTTTACACCCCCGATATTCATACGGGCCGCTGGGCAAATGTAATGCGGACTGCAGGCTGCGTGGTCTACAGTGCACAGAATCTGTCATGTGTACAGCGGAACGAGGGTCCCTAGGCCCTAGCCTAGGAATGAAAATATGGAGAGAAGAGATCCAGAATAGTGGACACCGGTACTGTACCAAACCTCCAGCATTTTTTTTTTTTGATTGCTCGTTGTTAAGTACAATGCATGAAGCTACTGAGGGATTAAACTGTGAGTATGAGCCAAATCGGGCAGAACGTTTTGAATACCAGCCTTGCGATTTTATGCGCTCTCAATTTAATGACTTGTTTCGCATGTACTTGGACTGGCTCGGATCGTGTACAACAGGAAAATAAGCGAATCTTGCCTTTTACGACGCACAATAATACCGTCCAAGGGTGACTAATCTAAAACAAATACTCATGCAAAAGTGCCATTTAACCCTAAAACAACCACTACTTAGTCTTAGCGAAAAATTCAAGGATGCCCCAAACTGCTTCGTACAAAAGGGGCAGATCCCTAAAAGATATACCAGTTCGAGCCAAATTCTAAGCTGGCTATTACCCAGGATAGGAGTTGTGTAGGCCTGTACTTCACCCCATTGTTGTCAACGCTCGTTCTCGATCCGTACGGGCAGTGTTCGTGTTATGCCCTTAATTCAAAGTCGGGACCCAATTAAGTTTCGCGGCCCTTCCAGAAATGAAATGCGATCATTCGCCAAAGTTGTATTTGATTATATCGGTGAGGTAGTCCCTGCTAATTGCCGAAATCTACCGCGATCACTTTCCTCGGATAATTATGTCTTCTTTGCCATAATTTACAACGACAGAAGGTACTCTGGCAAAGTACAATCCTTTATCATGTCCACTTTTATTGCCGCAGCACACAATCAGGCACAAAACCATTTTCGCTCAAAGGAAGCAGTCGCTTTGTTTACAATTTTGGTACACCAATATGGCGGCGCACCAACAGTAGTCAAGTGAATGAAAATGATCTATATTTATGAGAAATCTTGATGTATACATATCACGCATCTTCATGTGCATATAATACCACTTAAAAAGTCCCATAGATGAGTATCATCTTGATGTAAAAATATCACGAATCATGTTGTATATTTATGCAGAATCTTGATGTATATATATCACTCACTTTGATGTACATATAACACCACTTGAAAAGTCTCATTGATGTGTATCATCTTGATGTAAAATTATCACAAATCATACTGTATATTTCCGCGAAAACTTGATGTATATAGGTGGGAAATCTTGATCTATATATATCATGCATCTTGCTCTACATATAACATCACTTGAAAAGTCTCAAAGAGGAGTTGATATAAGAAAATGAATCTTGGTGTATATGTAAGTCTCTTGATACACATGTTCAACGTCTTCCCATATCTTTATCTTTCTTGGTATATACATATTCAATCTTGTTGTTTTGTCCCTTTTTGACAAGCATACCCTTCAAAGCCCCGAACTTTGCAAATGGCTCTGTCACAGACGGGACTTGTGTGACGCATTTTCGCAATGGTATAGCAGCGCAAATATTTGCCGCTTTCGACTAAAATTTACCGTACCTGTATGAGTAAAGTAAGGACTACCAGTTCGCCGATACATTCACATCCCAATTGTTTTAATTATTGAAAATTGAAGTCGGCGAGTTCGAAAGGAAATGAAGTCTCACTTCATATATTATTCAACGACTTTGCCAAGTGGTTCGAAGACTTCACGTCTTGATGCTCTTGACCTACCGACGAAACTGGACTGTCATCGTGCGCAGTAGTTTGCTTTTTGGACTCCCATTGAAGAGAAAGCCTAAAAAAATTTTTTTTCTGTACGACTCGAATTTGACTCGAGGTTGACTTGTGACTCGTGGTTGACTAGTTCTGCGACATATAACTCAACTCCGACACATTGAAATGAACTCGTAGTCTAATGTACGGACTGTCCATTTAACAAAAATTTAAAGATACGTCATCTTTTGACCTACGCCAGTGGGTCTTCGTTTTAGACCAGAGGGTCTTCGTTTTAGACCAGAGGGTCTTCGTTTTAGACCACAGGGTCTTCGTTTTAGACCAGTGGGTCTTCGTTTTAGACCAGTGGGTCTTCGTTTTAGACCAGTGGGTCTTCGTTTTAGACCACAGGGTCTTCGTTTTAGACCAGTGGGTCTTCGTTTTAGACCACAGGGTCTTCGTTTTAGACCAGTGGGTCTTCGGTCTTCGGTCTTCGTTTTTGGGTCTTCGTTTTCGACGCGATGTAAGAAAGACAGACTTCCAGTTAGGGATACAATACTGTTTTTTGCAAGCCCGAGTTTAGGCTAATTGTAGCCTCTTGTTTACTCACACATTCAAGAGCTTGCCGATAGTGGTATTGCAGCCTGCTCTCTTGGTTATTATAGCGTTCTGGTTGACGACGTAAATGTGGTAAAGCATAATATAATATTTACAAGTCCAGAGCTTATTATTCAGGAGAAAAGGTGGCGAAAATTCCTACAAAGCAAGGGTGTGCTTGATTTCTGAAATTTTCCAAGGCTCCATTTAAGTTTTCTAACTTTTCCCAACTCTTGCAGGGCCGTAGCTAGTAACAGGCAAACCGAGGCACTTGCCTCAGTCACTTCTTTCGTTTTTGTCGTTTATAGTCATCATAAACACCCTAAATATACCTAGGAAGGTAATTTAACCACGGACATTGCCTCAGTCATAATTTTTCATTGACATTGCCTCAGTCATACTTTTTTTCTGGCTACGGCCCTGTCTTGTATGCATTTCGTGCAGAACCGAGAAGAGGCATCATCTTGTTTACAAAGTTACCAACAGGAAATCCCAAAACATCGGATAATCGCGCCACAATGGTTTGACACGTTTAGCTTCTTCGCATTTTCGCCATGGAATGAATTTAATTTCCCGTAGTCATAAACTATCTAACTCGTGTCACAAACCCTGCAAAAATCGTCCACGAATGAACGGACAATTTTAACCTTCCTCAACATTTTCCAGCATACCGATAAGTTTTCACGGTTCGCTGCAACACGCGCCGATTGTTCATAACGATCTGATGTCAAAAAACGAACCTGATAACAACCAGACACCATGTATCCCCGCCGATGAAAACCGGTTTGGTTGGATATCTGATACACGAAACTGTACAGAAATGAGGTTCAGCATTCGTGCGATCAGAGGTAATTTTTTTTCCTCTCAGCGCTTCGCGCCTCGTTGCTGCGGCTTCGCCGCATAAATTCCCTCCTTCAAACGAAAAAAAACAACCTCTGGCACCCAGGGTAACCAAAGGCAGGAGCCCATCACCAAAGGTCACTGTGGTATGTCCACTGTAAACAGATCACTGCTATTCCTAAGTAAAAGTGAATTTCTGTTTTCCACTTTATCTTATCAAAGATCAGTGAAGCCGTCAACTCACCCATATTCGGCAAAAGTTTGTTTCCGGCCAACTGAAACTCATGCAATCGCTGAATCTTTCATAAGTTTGGTTCTACTTCTGCCAGGGTATCAATAGTTATTTGCCCCTTTGCCATCCCCTGCTTTGAAATCATCTGCAGTCCCGTAATTAGAATAAGAACTAACACGCGCGCGCACGCGCGAAAATTGCCTCGCGCGTTTAGACGCGACGTGGAGATCAATTATCGGTGTAAGAGCCTGATGAGGTTTTCTTTGTCTTATGAGCAATTGTTTTGCTCTACGCCATTGTTTAGAATGTTTTGTTTTCTTTGTTTTGCGTCATTCGTGAGTATCACAGGTTCTTAGAACCAAAATAAAGACTAAATAAGGGACTATTCGTAGTCTGTACCCCACTCACCATCTAAAGCCCCATAATTTACAGCTGCTGACAATTAGATTTCGCGCCAATGCGCTCTTGCTACACGCTTCGCTCACATCCTAGACTCCTCTCCTCTCCTTTTCTCTAGCACATACCAATAAGTTATAACTTGTAGTCCTCAATAAAATGCTTGGGTTACAAATGAAGTAGAGGCCCAGGGACTCCAAATCCAGATAACGCAGGACTTCTGTCTTAAATAAAATACGGTTGTCATAACTTGGGGGAGATTGTGGGAAAGTCGTCATAATTTAAATACATTCAATTATTGGTTGATCGCCATAAACGATGATGACCTGAACCATCCATAGACTGTGAATGCCACAAACAATTAACGTCAATACCATTACAATCACTTTAATAAAGAATCAGAATTATCAATGCAACAAAGATATAAAAGATATGAAACATTTAAAAAAGAAGACACAACGTTTGAATCTACAAGAAGACACTTTACGGATACACAGTATGAAAAATGCTGAATACAAAAAGTAAAAATGCTGAATACAAATAGTAATTTGAATACAAATAGCAATTTTCATAGTTTTGTACTCGCACTTTTTATTCTTCCCTTGTATGCCTGAAGTATTATGTAACCTTTTCACTTGAACTAGAAGAAGACATCACGTCTTTGTACACATTCGACGCACTAAAAATTGTAAAAGCTGTGAAATAAAAACTAAAAGTTTGAAATATATTTCGCTCTTCAAGTTATTCTAACACATTCCTAGCCTCGGCGTTCAGAATTGTTCAGGAACCTTTTCACTGATTTGTAACTATTATTCTACAATTTGTAATCAACACCTACTTGTTATTTACTTTATATAAGTCACTCACTTGTAAACATCCTTGAACTGAAGATGGATACTGAGTATCCGAAACATGTCTTCTTGTAGATTCAAACTTTGTCATCTTTTTTAAATGTTTCATATCTATTTTACTGCTACAAAAATTTGGTAAAGATATAATAATTTTACAGCGATAAAAGAGTCACAATCAATGAAAACAGGCAATACACAGAGTAACAAAGTTTAATACACAAATAATCTAAAATCAGTCGTCAAGTGAATACATGAAAAAGTATCATGGTTTTTGACAGCCTAGTGTTTTACTAAGTTGTTGGTTGTCAAATGAATTATATGCAGCAGTGGACCCAGACCTTAGTATAGGGGGGATTCCTGTGGGCCCAAAGTGAAAATATGACTTCTAGAATTTGGTGATTTTTTTTACTATATCAGTCCTACTTTCTTTAATAAAGAGGTGGGGCCTGTGTCATGGGCCTTTCCTATCTATAGATCCCCCACTGACATGGATAAAATGTGTTTTTTCCATTTGATTTTCATTGTCGAGATAGCGACTGATATCTGTAATAGCGGTAATTATTAAAAATTCTCTAGATGTAAATGGGAACAGTTCACTGCTTCAAAAATACTGCACTAGAATATTCTGGCTTATCAACCAAGCACTACACAAAAACCTTTCAAGCTTTGTAGCATTAATTATTACCGGTACATCAACTTGTCACCCTTTGTGGATATCTATTTTAGGAAAATTATGATTCTAATACCATTACTTGTTACATCTAATGGCCCAATTCAGATAGCACTAAATGAATCACAGTTGTATACAAAATGACACATTTAATAATTTCTTTTCTTCGTGATAAGTCTTAACTATTTAAAGTACTAAAGTTTTTAAGTTCACTCACTTGACAAGGACACATTGGCCTTGATATGCTGTCTGCTACTACAATATTCACTGCTGACATGATTCAAGAAAGTAGTAGCACATGTTTGTTTATACTAACAACTAAGCAAACATTTTATTTAGCAATAGTTAATAAAGGCAAAATAGGGTTGTCATCAGCCTAGTGCCCAGGAGTTCCCTCTTTTCCCCCTTGTCTGCGTGAAGTCTGGGAAGGAGTGGGCAAGAGTATTGCCAAAATACCTGATTTTAGCTAAAAAAAAAACCCTGGTTGGAATTTACTTGTTTCCACACCATATCGTAGGAAAGCTTACTGCCGATGCGACAAATCCATACAATGGAAGTGTCCACAAACGACGGTAAGTTCTAACTTTGTGGAATAAGCTTTTTAGTCCATTATGTGGCGTTACTTTTCTGTTCAAAGTTCTCTCGTGCTCATATTAAAGTTACATGTACTTTGCCGCATATTTTTTATCATGAGCATTATTTTGTAGATTCAGACGAGTGCAATGTGGACACCCATCCTTTTTGCAGCCACCTCACCATTATTGTAACGTACGATCTCGTGCATATTGCAGTGTTGTTTATGGTGGATCTGGCAGTATTTGCTAGGCATTCTCAACGAGTCTCTCTTGGTGACCTCACCGCTGACAGTTGGGTTTGACTGAGCTGAGAACGCCCGGGGACTAGGCTGGGCTGTCATTAAGAGCTGCAGATTAATTTCTGGATAATTGGATCCCCAGCTCATTGTGCCTCGATAAAACAACAGCACATTGGTTATACCACTACAGTTATTGGAATCCCCACTACTATTTCCACATCCCCACCTTGTTCAAAAATAAGTGACACCACCGCACATGACAGTATTTCAGAAGTCACAAGGTGCTTAGAAAAGCAAAGCTGGGCACACTGCCATAGGTGTCTAACATGTATTGTTAACTTAATAGCTGTAACAGCATAGTCTGCTTTATCAGACAAATGGTGAATGGGTACAAACCAATCTACAGCTGAGGTTACATTTATTTACTCAATGTCACCGGCTATTACAGCGCAAACAGCCACACAACAAATACAACAACACATGACACCAAACAGAATATATGTGGAGGTAGTTATCCAAAATGCAAATAGGTACAATGTTTTGTTGCAGTAATCCTCATGTAGTGAAGGGTCATAATGACTTGGGAAAGCATTTCGATATATCCAGACATTGCCGCAGATAAACCAGACAAAAAGGAAGGTGTCCAGTAAGGACTCAACAGGATTTTGTTTCTTTTCTTCTTCCTCATTATCATCTTCACTCTTCCTTGCCCTACGACCCAGTGAAATGAGTTGTCTGAAGATGCCAACTGCTCCAGCCACGATTAGGTAGATTGGAATCTTATGTTCAAGAGGACAATCATCCTTGTATTTGGCACCTGGATAAGATGTGAAAATTCAAGTTTAATGAATCAAGGCATGAATTAAAATGTTAAGACATGCAAGTCAAGAGAATTACATGGCCATTCCAGATAATCAATTAAGTCTTTTTTCTGTCAAGAGGATTCCCTTATTTCAGGACACAGTCTACACTCAGACAGGGCAGGATACTTTGCCTCCTCAATCCAGGAGAAACGAAGCTCGGTTGTTTTTTTTACGTCACTAAGAACCACTCCATAGGCCAAAGTAAAGCAAAGTGGGAACAATTCTCATTTCAAACTTAAACTGAGACTTAGCCTACCATAACGCAATGGAGAGTGGGAGGGTGGAGGCTGGTTGAGGGGGATTCCTGAGGGGGAGGGGTAAATACAATATTTTGTCCAAATTGCACAAGACAAGACAACTTAATTATATTTTTCCAAAGAAAATATTGATAAAAGACCTGACACCACAGGTAGCGAAAGCTAATCGAGGCGGGCCAGGAGAAATAAGACTAAATGAAATCTGGTAGGCTCTGTTAACATACTGTTAAAAAAGGATCTTTACATAAAGGGACAAGATTCGACCAGGAGGGAAGAAATTCATGCAACATGATTCCGTTATCACACAGAAAATTTATGTTTTCTGTGGGTTGATTTCTTCGCATGATGAAACAAACTGATGCTTGGAATCAAAACTGTGGCTTGCCAGCCCACAACCAATATATTTAACTTTCACTGCTACAGAACATCACTCTTGCACAGTAACATCAAATCATTTTATTTGAGTGTTAGTGGTATTTGGCATAGAAGCTGTTCAGTTATTTTTCAATACAGAGCTTACCTATAACAATCATGGCGATTGGTATGGCCATAACCACTCCTATAGCAATGGTACAACCAACTGAAAATAAATAAATAAATAAATAGATAAATAAATAAATAAACAAGGACATAGGAACACCCAGTTTACTTAAAGAAATGAAAACAGTGCAATGGGAGTCATTACTTGGCAAAAGGTCTTTGCACCTTTCACTAGAATCAATCACAATAGTCATGTATGACTTGCAGTAAAAAAACAACAACAAACAAACAGAAGCAAGTCTTTAGTTTGTAAAACGTGTTTGGTGGATTTCTTTCAATTCACGTTGTTGGCTTTTGGGCTTTGTGGCCTGATCATAATGATTGAAATTTGGGTTGAAAACACTCAGCGCTGTGATACTGAAGGTTTAATAAAAACAATAACAACCTAGTAGTATTTAAATTCCCATGAGGGATAATCTCTATTCCTCATAAGCTTTGCTACTCGGAGATTTCCCCGCCACAGTCACTCCTTCCAAGTTGTATGTTCACTTTAAATTTAATATTAATTAGCTATTTATTACCTCTTCTATTCTATTTGTAATTATTCTGTGTGGCAAGAAGATAATTAAATAAATAAACCAACATTAAATTCAACCAGAACAATTACAAATGAAGTGTTTAAAACTATAAAGTATTGAAAAATATGATGGCTGCTGACCCCTTGAAATAACCAGGTTAAAAATGCCAGGTGGCCAGTGTTAAAAACAAATGAATAAAATTGAGGTTGGATGAACACACACGTACATAATTATGCACAAACAAAACCACTAAAGCTTGCCAATGGCATTGCAAGTTTAATCCCTGAAGCTTAATATCCAACCCAATTAATATTAAATACTAGTACAAAAGCTCCAACTTACTTGTTCCAACAAGAATGATTATTAGCTTTTTCAAGAAATCCAATATTGAAGTAGATCCGGATCGTGCATCCTTGATTTCACCAAATAAAGAATGGTATGATGGAGGAGGCCCTGATGAAAATGAACATAAAGCACATTATTTAACAGAACACCCTTGAAGATGTCACATGCCTTTGAGGCTATACCATTGTTGCTCAAAAATGAAGACATGCACAACAGCAAAGCAAACTTAGTCACTGACAAAATCCGCCTTGCTTAGAGTGCTTTCCAATTGAGTGTCGTAAAACCAAAACCATAGCAATTACTCTGACCAATCACAACAGAAGTAAGTAGTGCAATGAGCCAATCAGAATACAAAGCAATTACTTGTAGCCAGCGCAAAGTAAGGGGAAATATGATTGGTTTTGCTTTTGCTTTTCATTGGTTGAGAAAGTGGCGCGAGTTTTGCTGGCCAATCAAAGAGCGAAGCAATGCAAAACCAAAGCAAAACGAGAATTACTTTTGACGCTCAACTGAAAACCACTCTTACTAATATCAAATTAGATCATGTTCTTTCACCTTGGGCAGTCCCATTTAAATGCAACCTGCTTTTTTGGCAAGACTTAACAGGGACTCCACAAAAGCCTGTGCCAATAAGTCAAGCAGTAATTATTATTATATGCTGTTAGTGTACACCCCTCCCATACAAAGATTATACCAATTACCAGTGTTCAGATAACTTTAAAACTTGGGGCTGAGTCAATGAAGAGTTTTTACAATAGAAACATGTCTTTAAATCTTCTAAAGTTTCTCACTCAGTATGTCAAGGTCAGGAAGCGAGATCTCTCCGTTTTTTTTCTTTCTTTTTTGGCCGAGCTCAATCTTGCAGTGAATGATTTAAATTCTCAAACTCATTAATAACTCCTGAAGAAAAAACAAAAGGTCGTGGGTTCAAACCCGGCCAGATCAACATTCAGGGTCATTAAATAATCGAGGAGAAAGTGCTGCCTTTGTAATGACATCTACAAATGGTTAGACTTTCTAATCTTCTCCGATGCGACTGCTGAAATCATGTAGATGTAGATGGATAAGGACAATAAACTGTAGGTCTCATCTCACAGTACTTTCACTTAATCTGACTGTGTGACATAAAACAACCACTAGGGACGTAACAAAACTCTGGCTGTGACCACCCCTTGCGTCTGTTCTAATACGATATTCACATTACAGGGTCACTCATTAGTTACTTCATTAATTGCAAACTGCACAAGCAGTTGACTGGTAAAGTCCCCTGGCCAGTGTTGTAAACCACCATGACACTATGCGATATGAGCAGTATATAAATACATTACCATAAGATTACATTTTCATCCTAATAATCATAAAATCGGGTGAACTTTTCCTTTGAGAAGCTAATAATATCAAACAATTGAATGAGTATTTCATCAGATATCCACAAAACACCTAAAAAAATCTCGGCTACACCTCGTTTTTCCAACTCGCTTCTCAGTGTTTGGTTATCTGTTGAAATATTCCAACCTTGAAAACAGGCTCTCTTCTCTTTTCCTCCCTTGTCGTCGAGAGAGAGATCACATGATCAGTAAAAACAACAATACCACAGCGAGGGTGGGTCATTAAAGCCGTTTTGTCACAGTAACAGTTTCTTGACTTTGCCACCCCTCTCTGCCATCAAATTTTTTTACCACCCAGATTTTGGGTGGTCACGTGATCAGGTCCAACCAGGGTCTCTCTCTCTCAACGACAAGGGAGGAAAAGAGATGATAGTCTGGGTTTGAGGTTGGAAATATTCTTCCTCAGGATTGATATTATTACATCAATGCCATATGACATTCGATCATCTGAACTGAGATGAGGTACTGGGCACAGTTGCTATAAATATAATATTGTTAATAAAAGTTGCCTATGGCACATAAAAAAATTGCACATGGCAATGGCTAGGAAGATTGTCAAGATAAGAGTCTTAAACACAACAAAGAAGGGCAAATTACCTGTTGCTTCATCATAACTAGGAGGTGCAGCACTGTCTGTTCCATAGCTTGGTGGTCCCCCTGTATAGGGGTCAACAGGTGCTCCCTAAAACAATTATCAGGAAAAAAACAAGCACTGTTACCAACATACTGTACACATTCTCCTATTTGTTTAATTTTTATTTTATTGCTGTAGTTTCTGCTTATTTTTTGGCTCTTTGACTGTGATGTTCGAATAATAATGTAAACGGTGTCAGCTGTTGATCTCTTGATGAGTACTATGTCGCTCTTAAAGCAAATGCCAAAAAAAATTGTTTAAATACAAAAAAATTTGATCAAGACATTTCATCTTCAGAGATAATTTCCTTAATTTTCATGACATAGAGGTTTTCACAAGTAGTGATAACCTATGGAGAAAATAGATGGTGGTCACTATTTAGCAGTGGCATCACAACTATTTGTTCCATAACTGGATGGCCTCCCTGCATAAGGGTGAACAGGCACTTCCTAAAAGAAACAGTTATTTGCCCTGAAATTCTCCTGGATTGAACATCAACGCCAACACTGAGCACTTTGAATCTTTTACAGTGAGTGTACTAATAGGAAGGGAAGGGCAGATGGTCTCTTGGTAAAAAGAATTTATCACACAAATTTAGCCAAATTTCAGGGGTCTAACAGTCTCTAATTTTTGTTCAAAGCCATCTGTTGGTGCCTTGATTTCTTCTGCAAGCTGAAAAGGCTCAAAATTACTGTTAAATGTCCTCAGTGAGTGCAGGACACAACAAAAATGAGAGAGGTAATTACCTGTGGGATGGAAGTGGTTGGTAGCAAGCACAACTACAAAAGGATTATAACAGGGGCCAATTTAATTGACAGTGTGTGAGATGTCAGCACAAATTGTATGAATTACAGTGCAGTGTTTGATATGCATGCCAGCATTTGAGGAGAGATGGGGAAAATAATTATTGCGGTGGCAGAAGTAGCTATGTCAGCAGCCATTCTGTGGAGTCAATTCCCGGGGAACCCAGGGGCATTTGCCAAAGCAGCTCTGACAAATGCTGGAATGGGGCTAAAATGCCCGTGAGTTGCCTCGGGATCAGCCCCACGGGATGGCCCCTGATACCCGCATTACATCATGGCGGAAAATTGGTAAAGGTGACCACTAGCTTTGCAAGAAGTCATGCATGTCAGAACAGACAATAGTGTTTTTGGCCACTATAAAAGATAAGTTTATATCTCAAACAAAACACGGATTTTCCTCAGAGTAGGGTTTTCAGAAAAAAAGAGAAAATATATCCCAAGTTAATTTATTGAATAAGAACTGACTACAGAACGGAAGTGTTATCACTTTCGATTTGTCGATTGAAGGCGGGAAGATGTCGAAGAAAACTCTCGAAATAACAACCGTCATCCGTGATGTTTAGCGAATACAACGATTCTTCAAACGTCGTTGAGAGACATTCATTCAAATTCTTTAAGGAGCATGTTAAAGATAAAATGATCGAGCCACGTACAGTTGATCGAGCAAACTTACGTGTCGTCTGGAAGGTCTCGAATTTGCTGCGACGGGCGAAAAGCCGAAAACAGGCCTGAACCTAACAACAACGATGTTGAAAGACTCACTGTGCTGAACAGCTACATAAAATACAAACCTCCATAGGCTTCTTAACAGTTTCAGCCATCCACTAGGTAATGACAGCTTTTTGTCGACTTTCAACTTCGCCTTTGTTTTTGTGCGAAGTTTCCAAGATCTCATTGACGTCCAAATGTCGTCCCTCCCTTTTCAAGACGTGACTTGTAACCAGGCTTCTTGGCATTGTCTCCCCACCCTCCCTACCCACGGCAAAAACCTACAAATATTTAAACTTACTGTTCAGAACAGACTAAGCTTCGAAAGTAACTACAACCTTTTATGAGTTGTCAAGAATTTTTCATTTTCAAAATGCAAAAATAACGTACACTGTATTTTCTGCTTAAAGTTTCTTTCAACTTTTCAAAGAGATTGAGTGAAAGATGCCCGAAAATATACCCAGGTACCATAACACAAACCTGAAAACCGCATTGTTTGGATTTGTTTTGGATTGTTGTCGGTTGTACAGAAAAACAAAATAAAACAATGCTTCTTGTTTGCGTATTTGAGAGATTTAGTAGGCGACTCGTTAGGTCTCCTGTTTAATAGTCAAGAAACACGAGTGCAGTGTGGTCGCGTGAAAACTTTTTTCTATTTCTGTCACTTCTTGTGAAGGGTTAAACATTACAAACATTCAAATAATTTAGTTTCATAAGCAGTAACAGAGAACTTGTTGACAGGCCATAAGATCGGAATTTTTTCTAAAATATTCAAGATAACCAGAAGTGAAAGTTTTAGTTGAGCGAGCCTGTATAAGATCTTTGCCTCCGATAGAACGGCCGAAAGGGTGATGGGCTCCTGCCGAAAGGCATTCCCGACAGGCATATCTAAATAGTTGTGAGCATACATGTAGTTCCTTAGAAGGACTGGTTAGAGCAACCTTGGTCGCTGCCTGTACAGGGAAACTATCCTGATTCAACCAGTTGAAGCATCGATTCGCAATTCTCGCGGATTTCAAGTTCTTCCGGGTTGTGCTAATTACTTTGTACACCTCGTGAGTATTTCCATGATTTTACTCATCGTCATATCACTGATCTCGTGATCTCAAATGCTGAGTCTCGTGGACCGTGTAATGCTTTTAAATACGGGCTCTTCAAAGCTTTCATAGTAAGCCCGGGGGGAGGGGGGGGGGAGGAGAGGTGAGGTAGATAGATATATTATAAAAAGACTACCAGTAATTTAAAACAAGTTGTATAAATATATGTATATGAAACAGGAAATAAAGACACTATATATATGTACTAAAAAAGTATATCGAAGAAATTTAAAACTCTATTAAAATCGTTCAAGCCTTAAGGGCATTAAAAGTAAAAAAACTGTTACGAAATCTGTTCGTCTTGAAAACTGGCCTAAACTTCCGCATATTTCTTAGGTTTAAGGTACATGCATGGTGTTGCGAGCAGGAAGAAGGTCATGGAGCTTGTTCTGTTCGTTCTGTATAACTTCCTTAAACGGTTTATCAACTAGTTCCTGGCGGTGGTCTGAAAGTTTAGTTAGGCCTGATTCAACCAAAGCCTCAGATCTTTTAGTGTAGCTGCGCCTACACTTTGGAACGCGCTCCCAGCAAGCCTGCGCAATATTGACCCTATTTTAACTTTTAAATCTTGTCTTAAAAAATATATTTTTAAGTTAGCTTTTAGCCTTTAGTCGGCTTAAATTATTTTATTATTGTTAAATTAGTTTATGTACATACTTAATATATTTTAATATTGTAATGCGCTTTTGATCATTGAATGTTAAAAAGCGCAATATAAATTAATAAATTCTTCTTCTTCTTCTTCTTCTTCTTCTTCTTATTATTATTATTATTTATTATTATTATTATTATTATTATTATTATTATTATTATTATTATTATTATTATATGAGCAAATATGATGCGCATAGCCCGCTTTTGTACTCCTTCAAGCTCGTTGGAGAGGTACGCGGGGAGACCGCCATGAAAGACAGGACACGCATACTCCGTGATCGGACGAATACAAGTGCAGAAAAACTGGACTAACTCACGGGGACCAGAGCGTTTAAGCTGAGATAAACTATACAAACGCTTCTTAGCTTTCTTGATAATGGAGTCAATGTGACCATTCCATTTCAAATCATTGGAGATGTTAAGGCCTAGTATTTTGGCACTAGTAACTAAATCAATAGGCATGCCATTAATAACAACTGGATCGAATGAGGTAGGGTTGTTAGTGTTAAAGTTTATAGGCAGTTCTTTGCATTTTGCCTCGTTTAGTTGAAACTTATCCACGGTCGCACGGCTTTCTAGGGTGTCAACAGCAGCTTGGACGTGACTATCTTGGTTCTTTCTTATCGTCTCCGAAATAGTGGTATCGTCAACATACTTCCAGAGATCGGTGCCAGGAACATCGAGCTCGTTGATCATGATGATAAACAGCCACGGCCCTAGTTTTGTACCTTGAGGAACCCCCGCCGGGACCGCGCCCCATTCCGAAAAACAGTCGTGGCCGAGTTTAACTCGCTGCTTGCGCGAGGTGAGGAAGTCGGTAATCCAAGAGATGACAGTATCAGTGATGTTATATGTACTCAGATTCCTGACCAAAATCCGGTGGTCAATGAGGTCAAAAGCTTTTTTAAAGTCAAAGAGAATCACCCTCACAGACACCCCGTTACCGTCAGTAGCACTGTACCAGGCATGAGTCATGCTAACTAGGGCTTCGGTGGTACTTGAACCAGGAACAGTGCCAAACTGCCTCGGGTCGACCTTAGCGAGTACAGCAGGTGTAACATAACGATCAACCACAAAGTCCTCAGCCAACTTGGAAAGGACAGGTGTAAGTGAAATTGGTCTAAGTGTTTGTTAACGTCATATACAGGGATCTGCTTAGGAATAGGGGCAACGTTGGCGTGCTTCCAGGAATGGGGCAGACGAGCCTCCAAATATGAGCAATTAAAAATATCAGTAACCACTGGAGCCAGCAAGTCCGCGTTCTCTTTCAAAAGCCAGGCAGGCACGCCGTCTGGTCCAGAAGCTTTGGCAGGATTAAGGGCGATGAGTTTCTTTAGGACTGTTACGGGACAGATTTTAGATACCACGCACACAGTTGGACTTTGTAGTGAACGGCTTTATTCTGGAGGCGAGCAGCTAGCTTCTCAGGAAGAAGTGTTTACAGCAACAGTGTCCAGAGTGTAATGCGCGCACCTTAAGCTTACAGGACAGGTCTGTTTATGCTAAGCAATTAAGTTAATTGGTTTTTACAAAGATAAATAGTATTCATATGCAGAAAGTAGGTGTTTCCAGGTGATAAAAGTCGGAAAACCAAAAGAAAATGGAAATCGATAGGATTTCTTTGTTCAAGGAAAATTTTGTAAAACTGAAAATATCTTTAAGGCTGAATTCTGATACCAGAATTCAACTGAATCGCTAGTCTGAAAGCAATAAAGTTTTACTAGGATTCTGTCGAAACAGATCTTAGTTTAAAGTTGAAGAGATGAGAGAAATTTAGCTGAAAATGGTTCAACTGAAAACAAAGGACCCGCAAGGTGTTAGGACGCGTGACCGAAACTAGATTTTAATGAAGCAAGCTGTGCCTCCCGAAATATTGGTTTAAATATATATATTCCTCGCCATGTAACCAGCCTTGCTTGTTTTTTACCGTTTTCTAGTTAAGAATCTTCCCCTCCATTTTGTAGTTAAAAAATAATGGGGTTGCGTTTCCTCCCGAAACTTGTCGTTGGGTGTCCCTGATGCTAAACTATTATGAGAGAAAAATTTATTTTCTGGGGCTTACGTACTGGCAAGGGCTTTGGACGTGATGTAATTTATAACAACAGCACCACCAGGGATATGGCAACCAACTAAAAAAACATATGAAAGAAAATGACGGCAATACGACAGGGGCACCCATGCAACGAACCAAATCAACCAAAAGCCGTAGAAAGGCATTTTTAAGCACTTTATGGTGTTTGAAGTCTGTTTAAAGTGGTTTTCCTTAGCTAGAGGAATTTGATCTATTCGGATTCCTTAGCTGAAATTTTAGTTGCCCGAAAATGTTAGGGAACAAAATCTTCCTTTGAGAAAATGCTAGCTAAATTGAACTTTCCTCAACCTTTCTAGGGGACTATTTTCTTTCCGAAAATGCTAGCTGGCGTTTTTGACTGCCAAAAACAGCAAATACGACCTCAGGGCCAATGATGTTCCCATTGGGAATCTTTTAGGCCACGTTTCAGTTTCGAAAATCCGGGTGCACTCTTTAATTGACGCCGATGAAAAGCCTTGAGGCGAACCACCATCCACCGAACAGATATCTACCGAAACTTGTCGTTGGGTGCCCCTGATAAGAAGAAAACAAGAACAATATTTTCCTGTTTCAGACTTAGAGCGCTTTTCAATTGATGGTCGTAAAACCAAAACCAAAGCAATTACTCTGGCCAATCACAACAGAAGCAAGCAGTGCAATGAGCCAATCAGAAAACGAAGAAATTACATGTAGTCGACGCAAAGGGCGTTTTGGTTTTGCTTCTCATTGGTTGAGAAAGTGGCGCGAGTTTTCTTGGCCAATTACAGAGCAAAGCAATGCAAAACCAAAATTACTTTCGACACTCAATTGAAAACCGCTCTATGACAGTTCAATCAAACAAAGCACAGGAGTAAGTTCAGCTTTTCCCCTGAGTTTGGTCGTAAAAAATAAAACCAATCTAAATGTTCACATAATTTGGTTTTGCTCTCAGCCATTCAATTGAGAAGACAGCTTGTAAGATTTTGAGATTGAATCAGATCCCAATCCTACTACATCACAGAGGCCAGCCCAGCAGGTACCACTCACTGTATTACAAGAATTGTACACCGTAATTTATTAATGTTGCAAATTAACGTAGATTATATATCTAACTGGATTTGTGAAAACGTGACTATCAAAACTTGCAGCCATTTGACTGGAATAAGGCCAAAACGCGAGATTTTGGGGTCCGACAAGCCCAAAAGGCACACCACGGCGACACCTAGCCTCCTTCGCAGACGTCTTTGGGTTCGTCACGCGTTCCTTGCCCACGAACGTCTGCTGAACTGAACTACCACTTCCGTTCGCGGCGGTGAGCCAATCATAGTTCGTTTTCCAATTTATGGAAAGTAGGACTTCGACCCCGCGATTATTTTCACAGACGATGCACGTGAATCGGGTGTCGATTCACATTCTTACGCAGCTCGTTATTGGTTTCTTCAAAACAAAGGTTAACCGCCGGCGAACGGAAGTGGCAGTTCAGTGCAGCAGACGTTCGTGGGCAAGGAACGCGTGACGAGCCCAAAGACGTCTGCGAAGGAGGCTACGGCGACACCCAGAACTACACTGCACCCAGTCCTTCTTTGGGAACCCCTACACGGTATCTTGGTATTGATTTGGATGAGAACTTATCTTGGAACTCCCACATTGACAACATTGTCAAAAAAGTATTCGCCGGCCTCGGGGCTATCAGACGTATTAGAAACTTGGTTCCCCGTGAGACTCTTATTATGATTTATAAAGCTCTCAACCAACCTTACTTTGATTACTGTAGCTATGTATGGGGCAGCATAGGTGTGTGTCAATCTGAGAGACTCCAAAAACTACAAAATAGGGCTGCACGCTTAATCACCTTCTCTGACTTAAATATTAGATCGTCCACTTTGCTCAGTGACCTCGGTTGGGATTCCCTGGAGCGAAGGCGTTCTAAGCAACTAGCAATCATTTTGTTTAAGATTGTCCATAATCTTGCTCCGACTCGTTTAAACAGTCTTTTAAAAACTACATCCAGTGTTCACTCACATAATCTAAGAAATTCAAAATACAACCTTTTCGTTTCTAGACCGACTACTGAAGCAGGCAAACGAAGTTTTCAATATCGTGGCTCTGTTCTCTGGAACAGCTTGCCTTTGAGCGCTAAGATTCAACCAACTATTAGTTCCTTTAAGTCATGTATTTAATTAATATTGATAAGTAGCCATAAGTAACAAAGAGTATTTATAGCCTTGTAATAGCTATAGCCTATGTAATAGCGTCGTACAGACAATAAACTTAGTTAGATAATTTAATTGGTTAAGTAATTAACTGTTTTTAAAACACGGCTCGATGGAGGAGCATGTAAATGAATTAATAACGTGTATAAATAAAGTTTTACTACTACTACTACTACTACTACTACTACTACTACTACTACTACTACTACTACTACTACTGCTACTGCTACTGCTACTGCTACTGCTACTGCTACTGCTACTGCTACTGCTACTGCTACTGCTACTGCTACTGCTACTGCTACTGCTACTGCTACTGCTACTGCTACTGCTACTGCTACTACTACTACTACACGGTCGTTTTGGGCGTGGACGACCTCGCCTGACCTATGTGGACACACTGAGAGCAGACACTGGAGTCCATAGTATGCAGGAGATCGCACGGACAAAAGAGGACAAACTGTCAACCGGTTAGCTCAGTTGGTAGGAGGATCAACACTCAGGGTCTTTAAATAATTGAGGAGAAAGTGCTGCCTTTGTAATGACATCTGCAAATGGTTAGACTTTCTAGTCTTCTCGGATAAGGACGATAAACCGTAGGTCCCGTCTCACAACACTTGTACCTAATAATCTGTGGGACGTTAAACAACCCACACACTGTTCGAAAAGAGTAGGGGACGTAGATCTCGGTGTGGTGGTCCATCTCTATCTTTCATCTGACATTTGTCGGTTGGGTGGGTGGGTGAGATCAAATATGGACTGACAGCGGCTGCCAGAGGCGCCTTTACAGGCTGACAACCGATCTCACCCTCGAGAAGAATTGTAAACCGCCATGAAACTATGTAATATGTGCAGTATATAAATCCATTACCACTACCATTGCTGGAGTGACGTTGTGCAGGGCTTTTGGGAAAACAGATTTAGATTTTTCGATCGACAAAAAGCTGCACGAGGAACAGCTACTTTAGTTCCGGCACCTTTTTGCAAATCCAGTCAGATATAAATATTGCACAAAGATGACCCCAGACTCACATGACAATTAGCCAGATTTGATCTCAATCTTTCTTGGTCAAGGTGTTAATACCCCCTTGGTCAGAACGCTGCCATAATTTATAAAGTTCAGTTAACAGCCTACTAGAAATCTGTAGCAATGTCACTTTGAAGACTACGCTTGAATTCACTTTCACACTTTAAGTACAGCTTCTTACAAACAACTACCTCCTTCACAGTCTCTAAGGCAGTTGTAAGGTTAAAACGTTTATAATAAAAATGCTACCAACTGGCAGACACTCATACTCTTTTAATGATTCCCCCACTGGGGTAGTAGTTGCCAGTGACGTGGAATTTAAGCCCATCACACACATGAGGATAGAGCTGGGCAAAAATATTAATGCCTTGTGAGGCGTTTCCTCCAGTGTGCGCTAAAGTTTTGGTGAGAAATTTGCCTCATGAGGCCATGAGGAAAACATTAAGCACACAAGAAGCAGTTGAGCTACACGTAACTGCTTCACGAGGCAGCTCTTTCCTCACGCGTGTGGCAGGCTTTAGCGCACAATGGACTTGTGCTCACTACAAACATTTCCATTTTTGTGTAACATATTTTGTACTACAATTTTCCTATGAAAGAAACAAAAGACTGATCATAGTAAGTTATGAACAAAACTGATCTCTAATCAGTGGAATTGGTTTATTTTACATAACATTACTGATGCTCAAACAGCTCTCGTATCTTTTTTATACTTGGAGCATAGCGGGCTTGTCTCTGAATACACTTTTCTCTCCAACTGAAACAGATTAAGAAACAAAAACAGTTTGTTTCATTTTATTCTTTAAGTTATTGGTACTTTCATTTCTCACAGGTTAATCATTGGGCCAGCTTCCCCTAAACGTTTCTGCTTGGAAAGCTGGGGTTCAAAGGTGTAATTACCTTCTTACATGTATATGTTACAGGTTAAATTTAATCTCCGGTTATTTTTTATTTAACCTAGGTCAAAATGAATTCCTTTATCTCCTAACCCTAATTATTCACAAGAAGACAAAGAAATCTCATTTTTACCTAGGTTAAATAAAAAGTAACCTGAGATCAAATTTAACCCATAACATATATAATCCTGACCTTTTATAGAATATGGAGTGGAAAAACAAACATCCTTAGCACTGGCATTCATTTATTTACCATCAACATATATGAATGTGTCTTACTAGCTTACCCTAAGCCTACCTAGTTTTCACTTTTTTCCATCTCTCAATGTGATTTCTTTTAAGGTCATTCAATGATGGAGCTGTGTCAAAATCCTTTTTAAACAAAGCAAGAAATAAATTAGTAATCCGATTTAAATCTTACAAGAAAAATAATGTTTAGACATCACACAATCATATTTCAAACTATCCTCATGGGTTTTTGAAAATAAAAATAAAATTTTGTACACTCAAGATACATGTATATAACACAGTACCACAATGACTTCTAACTCTATGCCAATGTACATACTCACATAATTTATATCTAGAGAATAGGGCTCCTTAGGACCACCAATGTTCATCTTAACATCTCCAACTGTTTTAACTGGATCTGGAAAACTGCACAACAAAATGTAATTGCTATGACATTCTATAAAATGCCATCTCAGAAGTTCTGGCATCTACAGTGTACATCTACACAGGGAGGGGTCAGTCACCCTCTATGCGAGGCATACATGTATATGCCCATGCAATGGCAGGTCTTAGGATGCCCCTCTTGAACGACTTGAGAGTTTTGACAATAAGAAGCATATTGACTACAGTCAACTCTCTCTTAACAGACACCTCTATAAGACGGATACCTCTATAAGACGGACACCTGGTGCTGGTCCCGGCTGTTTCTCAGTCATTTTACTAAAACCAAACTCACTATAAGACGGACACCTCCATAAGATGGACAACAGACACTTTGAAATTGTCAACGGACACTTGTGAGGTGCTGAATGCGACAGCAAATTACGATTTAGGGAAGAAAAATTCTTGTATGTGACTCTTTTAGCACCAGACATTTAATTGACAGCTCTTATCTTGTCGGCGGAATACATACAGCACAAGTTAATATTAAATCAGTCATTGTTCATTCAAAACATAACTTGGAGGTGACAACCGAATTGTATTGTAATCTAAAACAGTTATTTTCTTGCTTTCTTAGCTGAACTACAGCTTTCCCCACTGTTATTCCCTTGCTGCTTCCTCTTGCTGCAGGTTTTTTTTTTCTTGATTCCCTGCCAAAGCATCCTCAACTATCTTTCTTTCTTTCGCAATGCGTTCACTTAGCCATTTCACAGCTAGCAAGTTCCCTTTAAATGAATACTGGCAAGGCCCTTCTAGACCATAACCACCATCTGGATTTACTCTCTTTCCAGTCACCGTGCATATTACAGCACTCAAGCTGATTTCCAAACTGACTGGAATGTTCTGTTCACTGTTTGGACTCTAGTTAACCCGTTAACTATTGATTGTAATACGACAAGAGATTCAATTTTATAAATATGTTTTTGTTCCAGTTTGTAGAGTTTTGTTCAAATAAATAACTTAAAACAAACCTTAAACAGACGCGTATTCACTGTGCACAGGTTCAGCATTATTATCTTAAAAATTCCTGGGGTCATGTTACATCGACTCTCTATAAGCCGGACACCTCTCTAAGACGGACAGCTGAGGCCGGTCCTGATGGTGTCCGTCTTGGAGAGAGTTGACTGTATACCATAATAGCTAGCACCCCTGGCTACTTTTTCCATACCTCCACCTAATTGTACATGTACTTCAAGAATTAGTGATGTCCTTGCACCACAAAACAGTCATAATGGTTGGCCAATAAAACCTTGATGTATGATTGGCATACTGTGATTTGCAGGACTACAATGTGATGTACATGCACAGTGGAAGTTTGAAAGCATACTTTAATGATTACATGCACTGCTATACTATTGCTGGGTACATTACCTGTAAACAAATTTTGGATCACTCTCGCCATTCTGAAGAAAAAGTTTGACAAAAAGGACTTAAGTCCAGTGATAATAACATGATATTCATTACACTTCCCACACTGTCAGGGAAAAGCTGCCTCCACATGAAAATCAGACAGTCATCAACCAAAAATTTCAATCTTTTGTCCTTTTGAGACTTAAGTAGATGAATGCTTCTCTGCAGTTAATGGATCTAAGTAGCTGGGAGGCAGCAGGCAACTAATAAAAAGCCCTTTGCTGTTATTGATGTGTTGGTAATGGTTCAAACAGTATTCCAGATAACTGTCAAAGGGGATAACAGGCATGTGTCAATCTAAATTTTCTTACATTTCTACCTATGTACAGTACAGGTAAGTCAGATCAAGAGGCGGGTAGTGTCGCAGCTCTTATAAGTTTTAAATTTCAGTGGTGGGGATAGTGTCGCAGTCCTATTGTTTTGGGCTTAAGGGTCCATTGTTTGTGTTGTTTGTCCTTTTGGTCACCTGAAGGGTGGTCTCCAATCAGGTGAGACCTTGTAAGGGCTGCAAGGTGACCCCAAGAGGCCAGTTTGCTTGGGTTTTTGACCCAAAAACCCTCTCGTGTGGTTCAGTATTATTTGTTTTTAGTAAGTAAACCAGAATTCCAAGGTGAGTTGCTTTTAGTCTGTCTTCTGAGTAACAAACTCAAGAGAGTCCCAGTCAAAGTTGTACATCATGATAATGACAGATCCAAGGTTGTCATTAAGGGCAGGGGGCAGGACTTTTCCATGAAAATTCCGAGTCCAATTGCCGGCTACTTTGATAGAAAAACAGCATATTGACCATGCTCCAATAGCTGGATTCTCCAGCTACTTTTTGTACATCCCCGTCTACTTAAAATATTAGTGACAGCCCTGCAGATTGCTGATAGTTTTAGTTTTGAACCTACACTATGAGTTACAGACATAGCACTGTCTTGACTGCTCGATGGGGAGTCGCCATCCTGACTGCTCTCTTGTGAATCAGATGACTTTGTTCCATACGGTTTATTCTGCATCCATGCTCGCGCAAGGGCATACAGTGGTGTGTCCTCATTAAACTGGGCAAAGTCCACGCTACGGTCAAACAACTTCATCACAAAGCTAAATGAAAGAGGCAGAAGTTATCTAGGATTAAATTCATTTTCTTGATTGTACAGTTCTCAAAAACATTTTTATCAATAGTTGTAATAACTCTTTAGTGGGCAAAAGGAGAGGACTGTAAATCACTTAAGGCAAAAATTCAGTACATACAGAGTGCATGCAAAGCAAACCTACCTTGCTAAAAAGAAAAATGTCCAGGGGATAATGGCAGGATCAGAAACCAGAAAGGAAAATACAGAGAGTAAAATTAATCACAAAACACAAAATTAAAGACTATAAATTATTTCTGAACAATGCAAATCTCCACAAACATTTAATTTAGAAGAATAGCAAAAGGGAAGTAAATGCTCATTCCAATAAATAAGAACTTACGGTTCTGATTACTGCTGTCTCCATCTATGGAAAAAAAGTAAAAAAAATATATCTTGGACATTCTGTGAGTGGATTTAAAAGGACTGAATCCATGCAGTTATTGAAGCCTACACAAACACTATACAGTTATTCTGTGCCTACAATTCTTCCTAATCGCAAATGCACAAAGTATAATGCAGCATGACTTTATCATACCAGTTGTATGTTGAATGTCCAGTGGGGATGTGTAAGAAAACTAAGCGCAAGCATAGTTAAGGAAATATAGTTTCAAATGTATTGGTCCACTAACCCTCATATCCTACATCCTTCTTGCGCCTTTTTCTGGGTGTTTTCCCTGTAATATAAATTAAAACAGATGGAAACAAGATCAAAATTACAGGAAGCTACAGTATCTGGAAGACAAAATGTTCAAGAATTTTGTTGCCTTACGAAACACAAAGTGAAGAGCAAATATCCAATTCTTTGCTGTACCTAGACGATAAAGATAAGAGTCCATATTCAGGTAATTTACTAACAACATGATGATGAACATACCTGAACCACTCCTTCAACGTGTACAAAAACAAAAGCCAAAGTGGTAGACATGAAAGAAATAAAGAAATAAACTTCCACCAAATAATCATTGTCACTAAAAATGAAGTTAACATAAAACATGAACAGGAAAACAGTGAGCAAAGGTTGATGGGCAGTGAAAACATTCGAGACATGGTACACTGATGGCAAAAGAAAAAGACTGAAAATGCTGAATGCTGCATTTGCTGGCGTTATATAGTTCATGGCACTTGAAAAACAACCCCACTTCTACTTCCAAGAGGTTGTAATATTATAATATGTAGAGCTTCACTGGAGAAAATACAGGGCCGTTCTTTGGTGTTGCTTATGCATGAGTCTGTATTCAGAAGGTGTCCACAAGTAGAAGTTGGACTGTACTTTACTATAACTTGATCAAAATCATTATTTGTAACAATATCAGTACAGATTTTTTGATACACATTATATTCTTAGCTTGTCATTAGCCTATCTTATGCCTTAGATTTTTATGAGCAATTGATTAAAGAAAAGCTAAAGCTTCAACAAACCTTTTTGTTGGAGTGGATGGTGGTGGCATTTGAAATGAAGTAGCACTGCAAATACAGTACATAACCATCTAAATTAACATGATACATCTGTTATGGTTCAATTTATCCTTAAATGTTTTCTACTTTTGTTTTTGGGTATGGTAATGTGGAGTAATGAATGATAATTAGTTTAACACTTTCTTCCCTTTAAGAGTGACTTCTAGATTTTACTCTGTCTAATGCCAGACGATTTTACTCATCAAAGGGAGACTCCTTAGGGGTTAAAGGGTTAAAAGGAAGGGGGCAAAATACATACTGGAGAACAAGCTGTCAATGTCTTAATGATGTTGTCAAGGCAATGACAGTCATTCAACATCATGAAGAAATTACATCCGTGCTCTGTAATTTTACCATTCCTATGTTATTGCATTGAAGAAATAGAATAATAATGTATTGTTTGTTTACCTTCCCACTGGAGAGCTAGCTTCACCTTCATTACTGAAATAACAACATACAGAGCACATTATATAATTGGCAAAGACAAACAGTCCGGCCTGGTAATTGGACAACTTTTCACTTGTTCAACAAATGAGAAGTGTAAAGTAAAATGTACCTCTCTTCCGTTTTCTTGCTAAGATCTTTTAGCAGCACATCCAGGCGTACTCTAGCACTTCTAACACCTAAACACACACAAAACACAAAAAAGGCAAACGGGTTTTGGCTTTATTAGGATCAGGATTTTCGCTTTTTAGCTCTACTGAAGTCAACGTACTTATCAATAAATCAAAAGAAGAACATTCACAGCTTACCAGGGGAATTTTCTTCGTTTTTCGCCATAAAAATATAGTTCGTCAAAATCCCGTCTCTCCAACTCAAGGTTCGTTTGCTGAATATCGTGCAAGTCTTCCACCTGGTCTGATCACTCAAAGATATGATTGTTTAGCTATTTATACACTTAAAGGAATGAAATGACAACAAAGCATGGTATCACGATGACAGCACTCAGAAAATCATCAAATTTTTCAGAGAAATCCTGTACAAACGAAAGAAGAAATCGCTACTCCTTCGAATTGGACGCCATTTTCCCGTACAAAGCACCCGTATGAAAGGACTTCTTCTCATTGGCTCAATAAATTCAAAAGCTTTGTATATCCCAGAAGACTTTGCAATGGCTGAATGGTGATTGGTCAGGAGTCAATGTTGTCAAATTTCAAACATTTCCCTCACAATAAGTTACTGTGTTTACACGATAAATTTAAAATCGCAGCGTTATACTTATCATTCCATGAGGACACTTGTTCGTGATGTGCAACACTGATAGGACACCTATAGCTTCATTTGGAAATGTAAGTTTCTCTGAAGGACGAAAGATCAAATTTACATTTGTGTTTTAGCCAAGGTCTCTTGGTGTTTTCAGTTTTTTTGTATTCATTTGCTGTCGTTGTTTCTGTGATCTTTCTCAGACAAATTTCACCCCCGAGGAATTCGAGGCTATTCAAAACGCTTTAAATAAAAAACTCGGCCCAGAATATATCAGTCAAAGGGCAGGAGCAGGTGGACAGAAAGTAGGTTACGACTGAGCAGAAGATTTGTAATTTCCTTCAGGGAAAAGTAATCTTCAATTCCGCTATAAATCAGTATAATGCACATGTCATCGGTTTCCCCGTGGGGTCGACTCCCGGTCCATTGCAACCAGGGAGATATGTGGGGGAATACAAAGGGATGGATGGGATTCTTTGCCCAAGGGTTGGGGAAAAAACGACATTGTTTTACGATCAAAGATTAGGGGGTGGGGGAAGTCAGGAGTTTGTAAAGGATGTCGGGGGGATTTTCTGCTGAGAGACACCTCACCTCTCAAGTTTGCTTGACTGATTTTACAATCCCCCTGGTTAGCCCTGGGGTCGACCCCATGGGGAAGCAGATGACATGTGCATAAAAGGTCATTTTTATAAACTTTCACATCTGATCTGATCTGATCTGGACCCAAGTAACTATACTTCATGAACATCGTTTTTGTAGACGTCAAATGTAATAGTAATCTGTTCTAAGAAAACATAGTCACAAGATAGGTTCTATAAATTATCCAATTCTCCCAAAGGGTATTTCTAGGCCAATCACTGCATAATGTGCAGGTGCATACAATGCATGAGGTCCACGGGATGCTGCAATAGTGCAAGTGCATTTGTATAAAAAGAATGATGAAAAGTGTGAGGTTCTAGTCTAACTTCCAACAGATGTCTCAGGAGAAGTTGTTTGTTAGATCATCTACTGTAGCCTGCAAACAAGCTCTTCAACTTAACTGGGGTCTCATGTGTGATTTATTGTGCAGAGTTATTTATGGGCGAGAGACAAGGAAACAGCAAAGAATGGGATTAAAGGCCCAATCTGCTCACTCCTAAATAACTTCTGAATAAATCTTGCACAAGATCTAAGAGGTGAACCTCTTGACAAGTTATCTACTGAACAAACATTGTGCCTCACAAGAAAATATCCATCTCGACTCCCAAAGAGTTCCTGAAACCCCAGTTGACAAAGGGGTATCAAAAACTGATGTTTACAATGGAGAACATATAGCTAGTTTAGAATTTCCAGAGGGGAGTATGTAGTGTAAATGATTGTGAATATATGAATATCACTTATTTGAACTGCGGATTAAAAAATGAAGATTAGAGTTTGGGGTTGGGGGGGGAGGGGTGGGTAGAAATCAAAATGCCCTCTGAGTGAGAATAAGCAATGAAAACGTAAAGCTTGTGGGATGTGGCTGGAGTGACAAGGATACCTCACAAATTAACATGATCAAGTAAGCTGAAGCCACTCTAAAGGGCACTAAGGCCACAAGGTAGCGGGCATTACCCCTTAAATCTAGTGCCCTTTAGAGTGGCTTCAGCTTACTTGATCACATTAATTTGTGAAGTATCCTTGTCACTCCAGCCACATCCCACAAGCTTAACGTTTTCATTGTTTGTTTTATTGATATGTGGGTACTTGAGCCTGAGCATTAGCTATGCCAAGCTGATGAGGCCTTACAAGGCCGAAACAGCTGCCCAATTGGCTGCTAATGCTTAGGCTCAATCTTTGCTTTGGTAGATTTAAGGGGTAATGCCCGCTACCATGTGGCCTTATAATTTAGTGCCCTTTAGAGTGGCTTCAGCTTACTTGATCACATTAATTTGTGAAGTATCCCCATCTGAGTGAGAATAGCCCATTTTACAGTTACATGCTCAGTGACCTGGCCTGTGAATGGAAACGAGGCTGGTGGTGACCTTGTTTTGATACAAACCTCACAGCTTTTCTCATGTAAATCATGTTGTTCTTATGCTAAAGAATCCACATTTGCATGAGAGAAACAGAGAGGTTTGTATCAAAACAAGGTCACTCCAGCCTCGCTTCCATTCAAAGGCTAGGTCACTAAACACACAACTGTAAAATGGGCTATTAATGCCCTGGAACAACTTGTTGATCACTATTATTGAGATTTGTAGTTTATCTTTTTTTAAATTGCAGTTGGCATTTCTTGTTTCCTCTGTTTTTCTCATGCAGCTTGCTTATGTTGAGGGTTGGAAACTTATCAATCTTGCTAATGAAACGTTTGGTTTCAATGGATGGTCGCATTCAGTAACCCATCAAAATATAGGTGAGAAAAATTAAGAGATTGATCACAAATTGTGCTGTAATTTTAGTTGCGTGATTTGTTGAAGTATGCTTCTTTTTTCAAAGATTTTGTTGATCAGGTTGGAAACAAGTATTATGTAGGAGTGAGTGCTTTTGTGAAGGTTCAGTTAAAGGTGTGTTAAAGGATTTTTTTCTGTAAATTCTTTAATAATTGACTGTAAGACAGCTATATATGTAAAAGTCCTTTCTGAAAGACTAGATTTTCTTTAGCTTTTCTAATTTGTGTCTACTGGGCAAATATATAAGTATTGTAAAGAGGGGGGAGGAGCTTAAAAGAGAGAGGAGGGCTTATTTCAAATCTTGAACATGCCATTTACATCTTAAATAGTTTTTGTACAAAACTCCAACAACTCACTCCTGCAGCAGTGAAACTTTATTATTTAATACAGAGCAGCAAACAGTATTATGCGTTTGAGTGTATATTTGTTTAAAAACAACCAACTGGACCACATGGAGTGGATTTTGTAAGAGGGGATAGGCAGAGATAACTACAAAATCTCATGTCCCAAAAGGAGGGGGGACTTATTACCAAAACTTACTTCCAAACAGGGGGCATATTAGAGTGGCATTAAAAGTGAGAGGAGTGGAGGAAGGGGGGGGGGGGGGGCTTAATAGAGCTTTTAGAATACAGTAGATAGCACTGCCAGACTCACTCAGAAGGCCTTAATGAACATGTATACGGTAGGTTCTGTTTGTTGCACCAGTAAGGGTGCTTATCCATTCAAACCCTCTCACTCTTTAAGTCTCTTGCTCCCCTTGATGAAAGAAAGGTCTGATTGAGGAAGGTGGTAGACTGAGGGTGATCCCATTTAACAAAAAGATAATTTTTTATTTTTATTATAAATTTTTACTTATAGGATGGGGTTTACCATGAGGACATTGGTTATGGTGTCTCAGAGGGGATGAAATCCAAAGCTTTATCATTAGAAAAAGCAAGAAAAGAAGCTGTGACTGATGGGCTGAAGAGAGCCCTCAAGTAAGCTTGCTGATGGTTTACAGCACATAAAAGTGCACTTAATAATATAATTTGCATATTTTAATGGTTCATACATTTGCTTTCCCATTTTTACATTGACGATCTGTTTTCATTTCCTTTAGGAGTTTTGGCCAGTCACTTGGTAATTGTATAAGTGATAAAGATTACTTAAAGTTTATCACAAAACAGCCCAAAGCAGTGAGTAACATGGGCTGTGTTCAAGCCTGAATTACCTTACCGTTAGAACATTTAAACATGTCTGTATGTGTTGCTGCCTCATTCACATCATGAAACTTAGCAAGTGTTTTCTAATTCTTATTAATTGCCTTGTATTTTTTCAGAACTTGCAGAGTTCATTACTGTTCTAACTACCTAATGCTGGGATGTTTTTCCAGGAAAGTCTTCAATATGATGTGAATCTCATGAGAAGACAAGGACAGAAAGTGATGCCAAAATTGCAGAATGCACAACATTCTGAGATTACAAATGAAAATACACCGTGTACGTACCAATAACAAGGCTTTGGAATGAAAGGATGGCAGTTTAACCTTTAGTTGCAAGTTATTACACTTGTAAACCATGACTAAAAAGCAGCTAACTGACATGTGAATGTCAGGGCTCGACTTTCCACTTCCAAGAAATGACATGCCAGTGATAAACAGATTAGTTTACAAATGAAGTACATGTTGTCAGTTCTCGAAATAGCCAGTTCCTCCAAATGGAACACACCTTTCTGCCATATATAAGAATTTAATTGTTGTGATATTATGCAGCATTCAATTTACAGCTGGTCTGGCTGGGCAGTTCTGGCAAATGGCAAGTGTTCACTTTATGCCCTCATAATAATGTTTTGTTTGTTTTTCTTCTCCAGGTAACAATAACAAAGACATTGGACAAGGACATATGATTGCTACTTCCAAAGGCTCTGAAAACAGTTCATGTGATAGACTTGTTTCTGGAATGACAAAAAACATTGAGATAAAAAAGGAAGATCTGAATCCAACTTCAAGATCCAATGAATTTAGGACTCCAGTGGGAGATCCAAGTAGACAGCAAAGAGCTTCACCATGCCCCCCTGCGGTTAGAACACCCCTAGCGGCCTCCACCCCTTCTGTGCTGCCACCCAGGAAAACTTGTAGCTCTTCTGGGACTAAACCCATAGAAAATAGAACACATGGGTCCAGAGACTTTGCTGATCTGACTGGGCAACATGACAACTACAGCATTATTCCAGAAGGTGATACTTTGATTGAAGTTTTCGAGGTTGCTATGAATATACATGTCAAACCTGATTGTGGAGGACAGTTCAACTCCATTTATTCTACACTCTGCTTGAATTGTTTGCCAATTTTCCACTTGTGTACAATGTCTCTCATCACTGCATCACAGTTGTTCTGGCCTCTGATGATACATCAAATACATAACAAAATTACAGGAAATTAACGCTCTATGAAATTATAAATTTTTGTTACCTTTAATTCCCGGGTCATTAATTTAGTAGCGCAGTAATTTCCGTCACCTTAATTTCCATTATTTTCGCCTTAAGTTCTCGACACATTCCAGACATTCTAGATACAACTGGGAAATAATAGCTTTTTTGCGCACTGCATTTCAGATAATCTTTCACAGAGTTCAATCGTTACAATATTTCTGAAGAACGAAAATAGCATTATATTTTATATGGGTGGAGATCCGCCGGTATCATGGACACTGAAAAAAAGCTCGAAGTGGCCAGTTACGTTCGGGACAATTCCACGCACATTGTATGTGTATATTGCGCATTTTTACACTTGGGTGTTAAAATAAATTTGTACCTGTTGTCTTCAAAAATTCTTTTTCTTAGTAAAGGCGCGTTAATTTCTCTTATTTTGAAATTTTAGCACCATTTTTGGGTTAATTTCCTTTATTGTAAAGTAATTTTTCTTACAATTCGCGTTAATTTAAGTCGCGTCAATTTCCTATAATAAGGTATATACATGTAATCACTCTCTTTTTCTGTCTGTTGTTTGTAGATGACCCAATGTTGTGGAATCAGTCATTTGGATTTGAAGAGGCTCTTATATCTTGTAGTGAGGAATTCTTGTTGAGGTCAGAGAAAACCAACCTAGAAAACCAACCCGTGAATCAATCCGATGTAAATAATTTCACCAGGTAAAGTATGGAAATTAAAATACAATAAAACACCTGCCGCTGGTCATAGCGCAATCCACGGTCAACGTGACATTAAAAAAATAAATTAAGACTAATCGTGTCACGAAGTTTTCCTTACTTGTGTCTTAGACGTAACAACAGAGGCGACCATCCTGTGTTGGGGCCGTCTAATGGTAACCCGGTTAACAGCAACAACAACAGAGCAATCAGCCAACAGCCATCGTGTTCAAAGCCGTTCCATCCAGTTCAAAATAGAACAGCTAGTTCCTCACACACCATTCAACCAGGTATTGTTACAAAATATTCTGTTATTGGTGGTCATAACTTCACATGATTTGTAAGGAGAAATGTTGCTGTTCAATCGAAACATTGCGAAAAAATCGCTTAGCATTTTTTCCATTTTTTCACAGACAACGTAAAAAGACGCAGAGTAGAGCAGAAAACAGCGAGATGATGAACGTGGATCGCTCCGTTTGCTCGCTGGCAGCGTGGTCCCGCTTCTGTTCTTGATCTCACCTGCTCGGTGCTACTCAGTAATTAGTCGTTGAATATGGCTGTGACTATATTAGAGTCGAGTTCCAAGGTTTGGAGTCTCTAGCGTTGGGTCGTACGAGACTTCGAGAGATTAATTTTTTTTTTCAGCATAAAAAATGAAGAGAAAACCAATTTAAAAATAATGATAAGAGAAAACAGTTTCAGCCGGGCTCTCTTAAACGGATTACTTTCCATTTCGGCAAAATTTTCCGCTTCCACAGTTTAATTTTCATTTGGAACGTTTCAGAAATTATGGGCCATCGGCTTAATCAATGCAATTTTTCTTTTCTTTTTGAGCTTTCCAATATACTAGTACATTTTGTGGTTTTTCCATTGTGCGTTTGGACAAGCTGCAGCACTGAATATTTACATCTAAAATGTCCACCCGGATGGATCGTGTAAATGGTAAGCGCCCCAGTTAACCCTAAAATTCTACATTAGCTGGCCTCTGCAAGAGAAAACGTTACCTATAAACACGACATTTTTGTCATTTTATTGAAAAAAATTGAAACAACACGTTTACCACCACTAGTCATTGAAGTTTCAGTTGTCTCGTCAAAGTTATCTGCAGGCCATTTTGTTCGAGCTTCCCCCTCACACCAGTGTCCTCGCTTTCATTCCACCGGTTCTGAAGGGTACCTTGATGTGTTTTTCACCCACCGAAGTGGATTTTTGGCTTGGTTTATACCCACTACCATTCCTCGACGCTAATTTAGTTTTCACAGTTGACAAAAAAAACCGAGTGCGAAACCCAGGATGATGCTTGGGTTTCTAGGAGTCAAACGAGAAAAAAAATCGTTATGAGTTCAGTGTAAAAATTTTGTTCACTTTCTCTGTTTCTTTTCTTTCTTCCTTTTTTTTTTTCAGAACAAGTTTTTATTATGCCCCCAATAGTTGATTTATAGTTAATTTTTATTTCGCCGACAGTTATGAACGGTTTGCGATAAAACAAAACGTGAAGGATACGGGTTATCCTTCCAAAAGTATGGATTATAACGCAGTATGTACAGCAGTTTTATATTTATTGAACAGAATAAAATTGAAGTTATGAGTATTCATTGGCAGTTTCACTTCACTTGCTTCGAAAAAAGCTTTCATATGCGTAGGACACTGCGGTTAAACGTTCTCATATCGTTGTAAAAGCAACTACATAGCTGTAATTTTGCCCTAGTTAAGTTTCAATTATATATAGGTTCATGCTTCTTAAAAATCTACAAAAAGCAACTATGTGTACATCTCCAAGAAAAAGAAACCAGGTACGCACGTGCGTCCGTGCGTACAGGTAGCTATGTCCCTGATGTTGCAACGCCATTAGCACCACATTTGTGATGATGATGGGCCAAAATTTTCATTGTTAGATGACTGTTTTCGATTAAAAAAACATTGTATTGGTCAAGTTCAGAATGTTGAAACGTTTAACACTGCGAACGCCCCTGCTACAGCTATCTGCTGCAAACGTTGAATAAGTTGGACCATGATAAGATTTTATAATAACAGATGTTTAAAATCGGGCATCAGCCCCGTAGTATTTTGGTCGGGTTTCAATACAAGCGAGCTAAAAATAACGATAAGAATCGAGTCTGCAATCAGCTTGACTTTTCAGTGATCACCTTCCACAGTAAATTAACTTTCTTTACCAGTCTTTTTTAAGCCTGCATTGCAATCGACGCTTTTGAAATAGGCTTTACGTTTTTTCTAGATTTTCTTGTAAAAGGAGGAAGAGTGCTTTGTTTACAAACGGTCTTTCGTATTTCAACTTGGAAAATATCACGGAAAACACCTGTCAGAGCACTGTCATCTTATCAATTCTATTAAAAGTAAACAAAACATACCGAAAAAAAAATATTCAAAGGCTATTTTTGGGAAAATCATTCCCTGAATTTATAAAACTGATTTTAAGACACGTTTGCTTAGCGAGACTGTAATTGTCCACAAACTCTATCGCGCAAAATTCAGAAAAAAAAAACATCTTTCCCTTTTTAGATTTTCTGATAGTATTCATAAGTGACAAACCTCAAACTAGCTTTAATGAAATAATCGAACCTATCGCAGAAAAAAGTTGCCTCTGTGATAAGGCCGACTTTTTCATTTGCCAAGCACTTGCACTATCACGCCAAATGTAATTAGTACAGCTACCACTCGTATCATTGAAGAAAGGAAACATATACTATTAAAAGCAAATATGTAATATAGCAAGGCGAGAAACTAATAGAGTTGAAACCCCCGTCACAAGACCACACAAAAGACAATTAACGGACGTTGACTTCATTTATCTGGCTTACATGCCAAAGTTCAGAATTTTATGGAAACTTTTTCCCAATTGCTTGAATCACACCCGATCAGTAACAGTAAATCAAATGGCCGGCAAAGTGTGACGTCACAAGGCCTTTGTCTGCTATAGGACAAGCTGCTGTGAGATAGTTAGCGACCACACGGTCGTAAGAGAGTTCGCGAAATCACACGAAACAAGCAAGGCATCCATTTTAAAGGGTCCGCCTTAACAACTCAGTAAGATTTCAAAATGCAGAGGATATTCCGACGGCTTCGTACTCCGTTTATAGCTGGCATTGTTTTGTTTGCGTGTGTTTCTAGTACTGCGTATTTTCAGTGGCTTGACAGTTCTCATGCACCTCTGATTCCTGTGAAGAAGGCAAACGAAAACCGCCGCGAGAAAGGTTGGTAGAGATGTGTTTTCACTGATTTAATATCTGATTTAGGTGCTGTAACCATAAGGGTCCAACTTTTATAAGACACTCAGAGGAGCCTTCAAGTTATTAAACTGAAAAAAATAGCCTCACAGTTAACCTCCTTCGGGATAACAAATTCTTTAGAATTTTGATCTCAATAAAGAGTTCCCGATGATTAGTGAGGCTATTTTGAATACGAAAAAAGAATACTTTAAACTGAGGCAGCCAGTTTCCATAGGATCTATATTGCACTTAATAAATCAGATCGTGATAGATCTTTACGGTTTCCTGAAGTATTGTAGTGCGGTCTCCCTTGCTCAGTAGCAGTATACATGATCGACCAAGAATCTTTTGGCTGCAGATGAGAGATCGTGTGAATAACTGTTTTACAGCTAGGTATATGTGCAAACTGCTGCAATAGTTATAGCGCTCACGAACAACTGAAATTGTCCTGATTACTCTGGCCTTTTCATTTCTACAGGGACCTATGGACAGAAAGAACAGTCGACCGGGAAGCAAGAGTTGGTAAGTATAAAGAAACGAAACATTTGGCCACTGAAACTAAATAGTATAGTTTTTCAGTGAGTTTTAATTTAAAACGTTTAAGCACGTAGCCGGTGGCGCGTTCTGCGGTTTCGGACATTTAGATCACAATGCATTTCTTATGCTGATAAAATTATACTTTTGTTCCAATCTTTAATGCGGAAAAATACGCTTTTTATTTCAAGAAACGCCGGAGGAAAGATAAAATAAAACTGTATGTAACGAATTCATTCATACTAATTTCTTTTTTACGCTAAATTGTTTATTTTGAAGCTTGACTACTGAACAAATAACACAGCAGGTGTTTCCGAGGGTTTAAAATTGATTGTTTGATCATACAGAATCGAAGTCTCATAGATATC
>JAEMWC010000236.1:465000-472500 GCA_016490735.1 Pachyseris speciosa | reverse complement strand
GTTAATGACTTCCTAAGGTCCGTTTACACAGGCGATTTTTGTTGCACAACTCGATGCAATTTTTGCAACTTCAAAATCGCACGTGCAAACGAAGTGCGATTTCAGCGCAATTTTAGTGCAATTTGTCGCCACGATACACGGCGATTTGAGATGCAACTCACGGAACACCGTTTTATCTAAAATTTGCAGCAAAATTGCATCAAGTTTCGAGCAAGTTCGAAACCACTGCGATTTCGCGGCGACAAATTGCGCTGAAATCGCACCTAGTTTAAACGTGTGATTTTGAAGTTGTAACCGTTAAGTACGACACAAATTGCATTGAGTTGCGCGACAACAATCACTTATGAAAACGGGTCTGGAGCAAACCAAACAGAAAGTGGAAGCTATGGTGGTCCTGTGTTCTGGAAAGAGCTAGAAATCTGGGTCTCGGGGTCTTGGGAAGGTCTGCAGTCCCACAACACCAAGCGCACCCTTGTTCGGCAAAAGAAGGTCACCTGAGAGTCTAATATATTAGATCACCTGTAATCGCCTCAAATTACAGCCTTTTCCACAAACTCATGTCTTAAAACCTGTCCTCTCGTTTACTTCCATCTGAGTTCACGTTTATTTGTTTAATTACAAGCGAGTATTCCAGCTGATAAATTATGTCAAAACAGGAGCCCATCACTAGTAATGGGCTGCTGGTTAAAAATAACAGCAATACTTCCTCTAGTAATTGTAAACTCTTCACCTTTATATCTCCTTTAAAATAATTTCTTCTTGCCAATAAAAAATACACCATTTTCATTGTTAAAAATCTGAATTTGTGATATATTACATCTTTAGTTGAAGCAATAAAAGCTTATGAAATTTTCCTGGCTATATGAAGCTCCGTTCTATACAACTTTGGTTTCTATCAAGCAATTTACACGTGGCGACATTGCATTCGACTTGAAACGCTGTTGCATAAAGGAAGGAAAACAAGAACTGAAACCACATTTGTTTTTTAACTGAAAACCTCTCATCCTCAGCTTCACTGCTTTTAGATCTAACTTGCAGCTTCATCAGCATGTATGTTTCATACTAAAAGTTATTTTGGAATCCTTAATTTACACTTGTGCGGTAGTTTTCGATTAATAGTTTTTTTTGTAGGTATATCACAGTTTTATAGTTATTTACAGCTTAACTATATTTTCTCGTAGTTGTCATTGTTGATTGCTATATTACATCTGTTATTATAAGGATGAGAAATCATGAGTCGGAAACATGGCACGCAGGCCACATTGCTGAAGTGTGCGCGAATTTAAGATGTCGGTGGCCGAGACAGCTTGCAATCTTCTTGAACTGATCCGGTACCTTGTACATATAGCAACGCCCACTATGCTGTCATCAACATTTACGAAGTATCACTGACAGTCTGTAGGGTTTGCACCCAGTCCATTCTGTCTTCCTCGGACGCTGCTCGCAAAATATACTTGATACCTTTCCTTGTGCGCAGGAGAAATGTATATCCAGCGGTCTGTCTCTTATTACCTATGAATAGCAACAGCGACTTAGCATAACCCGTGACTCGACTATTACTGAAAAGACGGAAAGTTGGCGAAGGACGAGGCGCCTAGCCTGCGAGTGAGCCGTTCTTTCGGGTGGTGGGGGCTGGTAGCCTGTGAACAAGCTCTCTTGGGGGATGGGGGGCAGGGGGGGGGATGGCCTGCGAACAAGCTCTCTTGGGGGATGGGGGGCAGGGGGGATGGCCTGTGAACAAGCTCTCTTGGGGGATGGGGGCGTGGCATGCGAGCAAGCTCTTTCGGCTTTATTTCGTTTTGTGATTGGTTGGAAAAACTCGCATCACTCTCTCAACAAGAACAACAACAACCTTTTTATTTTGCTATATATAGAAGATATATTACAGTAAAAGATAGATAAACTTAAATAGGCAAAACAGCTACTCAGAATAGTAGTGGTTACAAAAATCATTAAGCTTTAAACGGGTTGAAAAAAGAATATAAGAAAAGAAAGGAAAAAACAGACAAACAAACAAGCAGAAAACAGAAATACAAGCAAGTAGTAAAAGTAGCCGTTATTGACGGAACAATGAGATGCAAAACCAAAATCAATCATCACTTGCACGGGCGCATTTTCACGCGTTTGACGTCGGCTACACTGTAATCGCTTCGATTTCTGATTGGTTTATTGCGCTGTTTGCGTCTGTCGTGATTGGTCAGCAATTCTATGAAGTAACCGGCTTGCATTTACAGATTGAAACGTTATCATCAAGTCATCAAGTAGCAGAAAAGAAAAAAGAAAAAAATTACCTACCCTGATCGCATTCAGCAGCATCATCATCGTCTTGCAGGGTTTTTGTCTCACTGTCCTGAAGCTTGATTTGACCAACTGGAATGGAGGCCTAAAAATACAACACATGATTAAGTTCAAAAGTAGGGATTACTGAAGAGAACAAATAAAAACATCGCAGCCGAAACCATGTCCTTTCGCAGACCGGTAAATCGCCGACCAGACTACCGTGCGGGAGGTCCGCGGGTTCAAACCCCGGCAGGACCAACACCCAGGGTCTTTAAATAATCGAGGAGAAAGTGCTGCTTTTGTAAGGACATCTGCACTGAAATAGCTAGAGTTTAAACAAGGAGGATAGGGCGTTAAAGAACCCGAACACTGTTCGTAGTTCCCGGTGTTGCGGTCTGGTTTTTGCTCTTTAATAATAATAATAATAATAATAATAATAATAATAATAATAATAATAATAATAATAATAATAATAATGATAATGATAATGATAATAATAATAATACCAAGACCTGGCGAGAGAGATTAAAAGGATCTGGAAATCAAGGACAAAAGTGGTGCCAGTGGTTGTAGGCGCATTAGGTTCAGTGTCAAAGAAGCTGGCAGGCCACTTGGAGCAACTAGGAATTAAAAACCGAACAAGAACGATGCAAAAGTCGGCACTCCTCGGATCGGCACATATCCTCAGAAAAGTGCTGGAAGTCTGAGGTCTCGGGATGAGACTGGATATTTCTTCCCAGGGAAAATCCTTGTGCTAAATTCTAAATAATAATAATAATAATAATAATAATAATAATAAGAATAAGAATAAGAATAATAATAATAATAAGAATAAGAACGATGAAGAACGATGAAGAACGAAGTGACGATGAAACTGCAATTCTACATGCAAAGAAAATCAAGGCAAAAGCAAAACACCAAGGCCAGAAACAACTACAGAAAAGATGGGAAGAAAAACCAATGCATGGTAGATACCCCTCACGGATAAGAGAAGCGGACGTTGACATAAAGTTGACAAACCAGTGGCTCAAGTCGAGTGGGCTTAAATCGGAAACAGAGGGACTAATTATAGCGGCGCAGGACCAAGCTCTCCTCACCAGAGCGTACCAGCACCACATTATAAAAGATGGCACTGACCCTCATTGCCGCCTTTGTAATAAATCCCAAGAAACCGTTGATCACATTATATCAGGCTGCCCAGAACTGGCAAAGACAGAATATATCCACCGGCACAATAAGGTCGCAACTCACCTACACTGGAACATCTGCAGGGAATACAATGTGGACACTGTAGACAAATGGTATGAACACGAACCAAAAACAGTGGTAGAAAGAGATAATATCACTATTCTGTATGACATGCCCATCCACACAGACAGAGCAATAACAGCAAATCGCCCAGACATTGTGATCAAGAATAAGCAGGAAAACAAGTGCACCTTAATTGACGTGGCCATACCATCGGACAAAAACACTTCCATTAAAGTATCAGAGAAACTGTCTAAATACAAAGATCTGGAGATAGAAATAGCCCGTATGTGGCAGATGAGAACAGTGATAATCCCTGTTGTTGTAGGTGCCCTTGGAGTTATTAGGAAAGGCACTGAAAAACAGCTGCACGAAATCCCAGGCAACAATAACCCACATGAAATCCAGAAAACAGCACTTCTGGGAACAGCACACATTCTGAGAAAGGTCCTTTCAATCAAGTAAATTGAACAAACACTCCTCTAGTGCCTTAGAACCATGGTTTGGTTCTGGCCCTAGAAGGTAAATGTGGACAAGTAATAAAGTGAAGTAAAATAATAATAATAATAATAATAATAAAATGTCTATAGCGCAAATCAACTAAGAAAATCAAATGCGCTTTACAGACTAGGTGAGCAGAAACAAATAATTCAAATAAACATACCATGGGGGTGGGGGTGGGGGATTCGCGTGATACGCCTCGTAGGGGACCTAATGTTCTTGTGCATATTCGCCTGCTATGGGGAAAGTTTTAAAGGAATTCTTTAAGGAGTCCACGAGTGTCATTTACGTCCTATATTCTGCAAAAAAGCACAATGACAATGGCGTCTATAATCTTTATATAATTAAGCTCTTGACCACAGTTACCGTAAAAGTTGAGCTGAAAGATGAACTGACTTGGGGTAATAAATGCAAAGCACTTTGCTCACCTTCGACGGTCGGCAGTAAAATAGCATGGTTGGCTCAGTGCAAAGAATAAATTTTCTCGTTTTCCAGTTGTGGCGAACATGACCCTGCGATAATAACATAAGTTCATTTTCAGTACAATATGATTTGGGCAAATATTCCAGTTTGAATTTTCGAAGTTCCCAGGTGTCAAATGGAACGCATTTTTTCCACGCCAGTGAACGTTTCAAGATGAACTTTCCAGAAATTACCGTTCCATTTGCCTTTGAACCGAAGATTCCGTCTTACCGAAATGAAACGCCAAATGGAACGGAAAATTTCCGGGGAGCAGGGATGGCCCGGGTTCGATTCCCGGACTCGACGTCATATGTGGGTTGAGTTTGTTGTTGGTTCTCTTCTCTGCTCCGAGAGGTTTTTCTCCGGGTTCTTCGATTTTCCCCTCTCCACAAAAAACCAACATTTCCAAATTCCAATTCCATCTGCTTGTAAAGCGCATTTGATCATATACACATGGAAAATACGCTATATAAGTTCTAAATTATTATTATATTAAATTATTAATTCCAATATTTCGGGAAAGTGCACAACCTCGAGAGGTTGACCAAAATCTTCGAGATGAAATTTCCGGAAATTGCCGTTCCATTTGAGGTGCTTCTGAACAGAAAATTCCGGAATTTTGGATCAAATGGATCGTGCCCGTAGAATTTAGAAGTGAGGTCTTGTCACGAAGTCACGATAGTACATTTTCGATTTCACGAATCGCGACTCAAGTGTTAAATTCACTAAGGTCACGGAAAAAATCTGATCACAGTGCAGTGAAATTCAGCTACGAACTCAACTTTAGACATTCACGATTTATTTCTTATCTATTAGCGATTCACAGCCAAGGACTTTTGCATTTCACGCCTCACGGAATACACTTAAATCACGACTCACGGAACAGTTTTTTTATCAAATCACGATTCACAGAGCACAAAAAAACCGGATCACGGCGTCACGAAAATACCCTTGCCCTCCCCCCCCCCCCCCCGTCAATTTAAACTTTTGGCGGGAAAATCTTGCGCAGCCCGCCAAGCCCGTGACGTAGGCCCGTGACGTGGAAGTAGAAGCGTCCTGGAGTCCCGGAAGTTAACCCTGAAGTGAGGTTCAGTTGCTCGGTCTCAGGCCCCTTCCGCCTTGAGTGTTCCTTTTTCAGAATATGCGTTTTTTTGGTAAACCTTATCCCACTTATTCTCTCTTTCCTAAGCAGAATAATGCAAAGAAACGCGCCCTTAAACTTAACAGGCCTAGTGTCTGTGGAAGCTACAGCGCATTCCATGATTTCCATACTCGGCATCATACAAGGGATTTCTGTTCAGATGCATGTACCGCAACTTCGTGCCCGGGCTCAGTACTCAAGTAGAATAAACCTCTTACACCATCAATAAAACACAGTAAACATTACTTTTGCAAAGAAGTTCCCTTTGTTTCTGAACATGACTTGGTAGGAACATAGTTACTTACTTACTGTTCCAGGGTTCTTAACCTTTTCCAGAATCAAATTTCGAGGACTTTTCAAGGCCTTTTCCGGGCCTCAGTAAGATTTTCCTGTGGACCCTTAGTGCTCACTAAACATTGTTCAGTTGTTTGATCTTCCCATCTGCCTGCTACTAAATGTCTTTCAAGAAAACTTTATTACTTGAGTTTACAGATTTCAAGGATTTTCCAGGACCTCCTACCATTTTCAAGGACTTTCTATTCCTGGAAAATGTTAGACTAAAATTCAAGTATTTTCCAGGATTTCCAGTTGAGTCGAGTTGATGTTGAGTTGATTTTTATTGATTTGCTATTAGTTAAATACAGACTGATTACCTGACCCGCAGGTAGCAAAGCTAATCTAGGCAGGCCAGGAGATAAGGAAAGATGAAAGACTGCTAAAGGAATATGTTGATAAATATGTTGAAAGTTCCAGGACCCATACAAACCCCAAAGTTCCTTCTTCCTGATTAGGAAATGGGGCTGGGAAGAAAATAATGGAGAAGAAACATTTTGATTTATGCCTCTTGATATTTAGGGGCTAAAAGATTACCCTGTGGCTGTCACTTGATGCCACCAAATACCGAGTCTGAGGCTCTCCAACACACCACTAACAACAACAACATAACTGGCACAGGATATGCAATGTACCTTTTTCTGTAGGAAACCTTGTTTGACAACATTTCCTCTTATGGCTCCACACTAGAACAAGGAACGATGTTCAATTAATTATTAAATTACAGATTTTGTAGCAACCTCATCATGTGGTGGGAGTCAAAGGTTATCAAAGTCAGAGGTTCATAAGAGGCTCAAAGCCAAGTCAAAGTTACATCAAATATCAAGTTTTAAGTGACATCAAAATAAACACCAAAAGTTGATTCTTGTGCCAAAACTTTAGGTCAAAGTGGCAGCAAAAGTTAAATTGGATTCAAAGTTCACTAGAAAATTTACTGTCAAAGTGAATTCCAAAGCCAAATTACAAGTAAAATAACACAAGTTGAACATGGGTCACAAATGAGGTCAAAAGTCAAGTCAAAAGTCACTTCAAAAGTAAAGTCAGTTTGCTGCAAAATAATATTTCTTTTTAATAATTTTAAATAAAAAAATAATCTTTTCATTAAAGTGTCAAATCTTTGTAGCCAGTCAGCACAGATGCTCTACTATTGAGGAGACTAAATCAAATCAACTCTTAATCAAGTAGAATCAAATTAAATCAAATGTTGGTTTTTATGGATAGGGGAAAACCGGAGTACCCAAAGAGAAACCTCTCAGTGCAGCATAGAGAACTAACAAACTCAGCCCACTTATGACGCCAAGTCCGGGAATTGAACCCAGGACACATTACTGGAAGGCGAGTGCTCTCACCACTGCACCAACCCTGCTCCCCCACAAATTACAAAGATAATTGACAATGTTACAATTACAATTACAGTTGCAGCCTACAAATGGATACTAAACAGAGGGAACTAATCCTACACCAACTACACTACAAAAACAAAACACGCTGTAAATATACCTGATCTCTTGGGATTTCATCCTCTGAATCACTGG
>JAEMWC010000236.1:342500-460000 GCA_016490735.1 Pachyseris speciosa | reverse complement strand
TTGATCACGCAGACCGTGCAAGCTGTTCTCGCAGCCGAGCGGGAATCTTCGAGAGCTGCCTCGACTACATCTCAGCCAGTTTTGTCCGCAGCGAGCGCCTTCACTACAACACCGCCTTGTTTGGGAGGCGTTCCCGCTGCTTTGCCGTCGCTCACCGATTCTGCATCAAGCCTGTTGGCCGTGGGGACAGGATTCGGCGGACATCCTGTACAAGGTAGGCCAAGCCAATCATTTGTTGTGCCATCCTTTGTGTCCACGTTTTCGCTTCCATCCATGTCATCTTTCGCTCCTAGCGCCTCGAACGTTTGCTCCTCGCAGAGCGGGGCGATTCGCGATGTCGCCGCCCATTCTGTTGGTCCATCGGCTTCATTGTTGGACCAGCCGTTCGTTGTTGGTCCCGGTTTCTCGCCCGTGCCGGCGAAGCTGGTCGCTCAAATCGTGGCGGGCAAGTACGTTGACCTGAGCGATTTACTGGCCGTGAACTTGCTGCAGAAGGAAACCGAGCTGCAAGTGCTGTTCGACAGGCGCCTTGTTCTCACGTCCCAACCGAAGCAACAGCGCCGGAAGATCGAGGACATCGCGTCCTGGATGGAAGCCTTTTCCATCTTTGCTATGATTTTGGTCACCCACTTCCCGCATCGATGGAAGGACTTATTGCAGTACCAGCTGCTCATCCTCCGCACATTCCGTCATTTCTCGGGCAAAGTGTGGCTCGCGTACGACCGAGCATTCCATGAGCATGCCGCCGCCATTCGCTTGACGGATTGGTCGTCAATGAACGTGCAATTATTTAATTTCCATGCTGCTGGTTCGTCCGTCCGTGACTCCACTCTGGCCCAATCTAATGAGTACCCTGAGCCACTGGGATCTTCGTCCTCTAATGTCGTTTGCATTTCGTGGAACAAGGGGCGCTGTACAGCACCCTTCGCGTCGTGTCGCTATGCCCACCGCTGCAATTTATGTTCTGGCTCCCATCGTGCGATGACGTGCCCCAATCGCTCCAGCCGGGGCAGCCGTGAAGAACGCAAACGTCGCGGAAGTTCTCCAGGATCTTCCTCCGGTGCCAAGGCTCGCCGTACGTGAGGGATTCGTTAGGTGCCGGGTGTCGCAGCCATTCGTGCGTATAGTCTGCAGTTGTCCTTACGGTTTAGCTGTGCCGCCTCATGTTGGTGCTTCGCTTATTCCCACGTGAACATTCATGATTTTGTTGTTTATCGTTTTTGTTAGCGTGGCACGTCGCCTTAGTTGAGTCATAATGTGGTCTCTTTTGGGGCTATTTTGTTATTTTTGACAGTTCGTGTGCGACTATATTGTCCCTACACCCCGTTTAGCAGGGGTAAGGGTATCAAGCCTTTTCGCTCACCTGCCTCGTTGCTAGGCTCTCTTGTTTGCATTTGTACCAGTCTCGGATGTTAGATAATAAATTGCTATGGTTGGGTTTTCATCATTTGCAAGTGTTTCTTTTCTTCAATTTTATCCTCAGGGGGTCCCATTTTCCATCCAGTGTCGGTGGTTTCTCCCCTGAATGTGGCACAATTCACGTTGGACCTGGCTGGGCACCCAGATCAGCAAGCAGTTGCCTTTGTTTTACAAGGCCTCATGCACGGGTTTCGCCTGGGATTCCAATCTACTCGTACACTTAAATCTGCCAAACGGAACAAACCCTCGGCGTTCCAGAACGCGAAAGTTATTGACGATTATTTGGCCCACGAGGTTTCCAGATGCCGGGTGGCTGGCCCCTTTCCCTCGATTCCCCTTCGGAATTTACAAATAAGCAGTTTCGGGGTAATCCCTAAAAAAGGTCAACCTGGCAAATGGCGGCTTATTGTTGACTTATCCTCCCCAGGTGGGTACAGCGTAAATGACGGTATTAGCGCTGACGCATTCTCTATGCATTACATCAAACTCGACCAGATTATCCGCATGGTGGCCAAGCACGGTCGTGGGGCCATGATGGCAAAGTTCGATGTCGAGGCCGCTTATCGCAATGTTGCAGTGCATCCGAGGATCGGTACCTGTTAGGGATGAAATGGCGGGGCCAATTCTTTGTTGACTTAGCTCTTCCTTTTGGGCTCCGCTCGGCTCCCTATATTTTTAACTCGATAGCAGACATGGTGGAATGGATCATTATTAATAGGTACAATGTGGCCGACCTTATGCACTATCTCGATGATTTCCTCACTGCAGGCCCAGCCTGTTCGAACCAGTGCACGAATAATTTGCAAACATCCCTGGCAGTTTGTCGGTCACTTGGCCTTCCCCTCCACCCTGGCAAGTGCGTTGGCCCACTCACTTGTTTGACCGTGTTGGGAATTGAACTAGATTCAGTGCAGCAATCGGCTCGTCTGCCAGAAGACAAGTTAGCTGCCCTTCAGGAGTTGATTCAGTCGTGGAGAACAGGCGGTGGTGTACCAGACGTCAACTCGAGTCGCTGATCGGCCACCTTCACCACGCCGCCAAAGTTGTGTGGCCTGGTCGTACTTTTCTACGCCGCATGATCGACCTCCTCTGTTGCTTTCGCTCGCGCGAGCATCCTATTCGTTTGAGCGTGGAATTCCACGAGGATATCCAGTGGTGGTCTGATTCTCTCACGTCGTGGCATGGGGTGAGCTTTTGGCTTTTCCCGGGTCTGTCTGCTTCCACAGATGTGGAGGTCACGTCAGATGCTGCCGGCTCCTTGGGATTTGGCGCTTACTTCAAAAATGAGTGGTTCAGCGGAGCGTGGGCCCCCTCCCAGTACGATCAATCAATCGCGTACAAAGAACTGTTCCCTGTGGTGGTTGCTTCTCACGTCTGGGGTCTGCAATGGCACCGATGCCATGTCTTGTTCCGCTCGGACAACGAGGCAGTGGTGCACATTCTCACGTCCCGGACATCAAAGGTCCCATGCATTATACAGCTGCTGCGCCACTTACTTTCCGCTGCGGCTCGCCATAATTTTACTTTTACAGCTATACATCTGCCTGGCATTCATAACTCGATTGCTGATGCTCTTTCCCGCTTTCATTGGCAGGAGTTCCGGCGTCTGGCGCCCGAGGCCTTACCACTCCCAGCTCCAATTCCTCATCAGCTATGGGATCTTTTGATATCTCCACCTTAGAGGTGCGGTGCCACACTCTTCTGGTGCATGGGCTGGCATCCTCTACACGCCACTCATACGCTTCAGGTCAGAAAAATTTTTATGACTTTTGCACTCAGCTTGGTAAGATTCATCCATCCGGTTCCCCTTGCCTGTTTGACGAATGGACACTATGCCTGTTCGCAACATTCTTGGCCAATACTGTGCAATACTCCACCATCAAGGTGTATCTCTCTGCCGTGCACTCCTTGCACATCGACCATGGCCTTTCAGATCCTCTTGTCAACTGTTAAAGGTTGCTGCGGGTGCTGCGAGGAATTAAGTGAACTCAGGCCGATTCTTCTTCTCAACGGCTTCCAATCACAGATGAGATCATGGCTGTTATCTTCAAAGCATTGGATGTCACGATGGTGGATCATTGCATGTTTTGGGCCGCCTGTTGCCTGGCGTACTTTGGCTTTCTTCGCTCTGCGGAATTCACTGTCCCCAATTTGGCCAGTTACTACCCTTCCATCCATCTGGGTGTGGCCGATATTGCTGTGGACGCTAGTTCTTTGCCCTCGTGCCTTCGCATTAGGATAAAGGCATCCAAAACTGACCCCTTCCGAAAGGGGTGTTTCGTGCACATAGGCCGTGGCTCGTTTCCGCTGTGCGCAGTCCAATCGCTGTTGGCGTATTTGACTTTAAGGGGCGACAGACCGGGCCCCTTATTTTTGTTTCAGGACGGTCGCCCGTTGTCTCAATCTCTGTTGACGGCTTGGTTACGTCGCATCTTGCCTTCGGCTAACATCCAAGGCAACTTCTTGAGCCACAGCTTTCGCATTGGGGCAGCTACTGTCCCAGCTCGTAATGGCATCCCAGATCATCAAATTCAGGCTTTGGGGCGGTGGACCAGCACCGCCTATTTGTCGTACATTCATACTCCTGCGGAGACGTTATCGCAACTCTCTAAACAGTTGACTGCAGGTGTTTCAGGTTGCTCATCATAGAACCCGTCAGATTTTACTGTCATTCAGTCTTCTGGGGACAAATTAGGGCACCGTTGTATCTCTACCTATGCTGGTTTGTGCTTAGCACAGTTGTCTCCGATGTTATTTGAATTCTCCGCGCTGTTTAGTTATGCTGTGGCCAGTAAGCACTGGGGGGCAAGTAGGGGCTTTGCACTCATAATGGGATTCCGGTCGAGGAGTTCAGCCCTGACAGTGGGACGGAGGACTGCCTGTTGTTGCGGGTTGCAGGTTTGCGCGTCATCACTGGATATGTATGCTCCTTTTTGTTTTCTTGTCAACGGCAGGCTTTGGGGTTGGTGCTTGGAGAGTTTTTTGGGGGGTCTCGGTCCCTCTCCCACCCTGCTCGCGGGCCCTTTGCTCCCCAAGCACTCCGCTTGGAGCTCGAGGTCTGGTGGTTACCGCTCACAGGGTTGTCATGGTTACCCTACGTGCTCGGCTCCGGTGCTCGAGGCCCCACCATCTTTCCAGGCACCTTCCCCAAGCTCATCTATTGTTGATGAGTTTAAATGTGGTTAAATGTAATTTAAGCTAAGTTAAACGCGAAACAATGCTGGTCTGGGGTTTCCCTTGTCTCGGTCATGCGCAGTGGTGGGGGATCTGCAGGGGGTCGCGTGGTTTTACAGCTCGGGTTTTGAGGTCAACTCATTTGCAAGTGCACTTTTGCCTTTTCAATGGTGCTTGGCGACTTTACTCCCCGCCCTTCCCCCCCCTTTTCCGGTAAGTATGTAGTAAGTATCATGGTTCCACTGCCTTTTGTCAGTGTGACGGTGCCTGGTGGTTGCCGCTCACAGGGTTGTCATGGTTACCCTACGTGCTCGGCTCTGGTGCTCGAGGCCCCACCATCTTTCCAGGCACCTTCCCCAAGCTCATCTATTGTTGATGAGTTTAAAAGCAAAGATAGGGGATGATGATATTGATTGTTTTGTACACTTAAATGCTATATCGGCCATGTTTTAAAACAAAATTTGGAAATGCTGATCCGTCCATTATTTTTAGCTGCCAAGTCGTGAATGATAGATCCAAATGGTCTGCTGAGCAGCAACAAAATAATTATTGATAGTTGTAGAAACAATACAACTTTCTTTAATTTTCCAGACATGTTTTGACGGTGCATCCGTCATCATCAGTGTACAGTTTTGAAATCGCCGTTGAATTTATAATGCGCATGAAATTACAAGGTTTGTTATATTGCATTTACAATATTGCTTGCTAAATAGTTTAAAGAATAGACATAGAGCGACTTACAGGGAGAGTGTCAGGTTTATGTGTTTCACCTGCTGATTGAGAGTGGGTTTCTCCCATTTGATATGCATGGATTCTTTAAGCCTCACTTGCTATTTAGTAGCTGTATAGTCCAGAATCTGGAAACAATCCATTGAACAGGAAGCTCAACAAGACTCTGAACTTAGCAGATGTTTGCAAACGTGCGAAGATCTATCCGATAGTAGGTGCTCATGCACTCGCGTGAAGAAGTGTCGGCTTGTTTCGCTGACATAACAAGCGTTACAGCTTGCACACGAGAATTTATACACCACGCGTGTGTGGAGCCCTTTAGGGATGGCATCTTTCACACTAAAAAGATCTTTGATTTTGAAAGTAGTAAAGACCAATATCAATATCAATATGTGGCGAAGATACGGGATCTTAAAAAAGAACTTGGATTTTTCCCGGGACTCTACTGCAGAAGGGGGTTGAGCCTTCACACCCTTAACTGACGTCAAAATATATTTAGAAATAAAATTGTTTATAAGGTTCTCAGGATATAGGTTCTTCCGTAGGATGGCAGACAATTTCTGAAGGTCGTTATGGAAACCCATCCAAGTGTTGTTTACCTTGGAAACTAGTAATCATTTCCAACAATTTAGCGCCGATTTGTTGCAAGGGTGGAGGTTCCCTTTAAGGAAGGCAGATTTAACTCTACTTATAAAGTATATAATGAAAATTCCTAAATATTTCGTGCCACAGAAACAGGAAAAATGCTGATTATCTAAAAAACAATGCTGTCTAATAATAATGATAAAGCACAGAAGATGAACACTGTATTACCTCCTTTTTGGTGTATTCCGCACATGGTGAAACCAAAAAGCAGCCTTGGAGGGGAATCTCACCAGCTGTTTGCATGACCTGTCAATATTAATAATATTAATTATTTATTTAAAATAAAGCTAAGTGAAACAAATAAAAGTTGATCCCATTCATCGTGGGTTGGTACATTAATAATAATGGTAAAATGTATTATTGTTTGTCACATGTTGTAGTCACTTGAGATGTAAGATTGGATTTCTCAAGTGACTATAACTGTGAGACGTAACCAAATAATAAATTTTATGATAAAAGACATTAACTCTTAGATGCAAACCTGGTCTTTTTTCTTGAAGTAAACCAGTGCCTCATCATACAAAATGAACCACCTTGTCTTCCAATTGTGGCGAACATGTCCCTGTGAAAGAAAAGAGATGCTTGACAGCAGTTTTCTGGAAGTTCAGTAACTGACTTATGATGCAGCTTGGGCTATTTTTAACATGTTCTTATCACTCCTACCAAAATCTGGGGTTAGGGGAAGAAGTGCCTATATTTCTCAAATAGACAGTGGTTGTGTGCCTATGTCTATGGCTACTGGAAAAACTCTGGGGGAGACGAGAGAAGTTCCTGGGGGGGGGAGGGGTGGAAATTCGTCAGATTCGCCTGCATGCTTCAATACTAGCAACTCGGAAATCAGTTGAAACTGAAAGAAAAATGTCAATTAACGTATGGTATTAAGTTTACTTACCGGAAAAGTATCTGTCAATTGAAACACTCCAAAATACAAGTTGTACAAACAGCAAATAATGAGCAATTAACATAATAAATGTTTTGTATTGGAATCGGGTAAACGTAGAGCTGTGCTGATTAATCATCAGCGTTATATCCTTGCTTCAGCAGATGTTTCTCTCCGTTTATTTAGCTTACCTTCTTCACGAGAAAACCTTCCTTTAACTTCCTTGGTGCTTTAGATTCCATGTTGTCTTTCTGCGATCATCCAAATCATCGCTAAGACAGCTGAAAAATATTTCCTTAACATCGGATTATAAAGTATGTGTGTACTGAATCATAATTTGTAGCATGCGTGACAAGGAACCTGGACCTTACTGCAGCTGCATCAAACAAATTCCGCCTTAAAAGGCTAAATTAAAAGAGCATAATGGCTACCAAAGGCTTCGAGATGCACCAAAATAATTATTTAAGTGAACTTAAAAGAAAACGGAAACGGAAATTCTGAGAAGTTGAACTGAATAACGCTTACACCAAGTGCTATCCATGTAACCAAGCTTTTCAACATGGCGGACAAAATGGAATTTCCGCCGCGCCGCTACCTTTCCCTATTTCTTAGGTAATTATAAAATACGTATGATGTTTTAGCGATGGATACGGAAAAGTTAGTGCCTCCTGTGAAGAGGACCGTGATCGTCTTAGACCACAGCTCTAAGTTCCTCGCGCTTTCAAAGCAACATATTGATTTTGATGGTGGTGGAAAGAAAAGCAAGGGGAAAAGTTCTGGAACCAGTGGTTCATCGCCAGTTTTCAAAAGCTCTTGGACATGTAGTATTGAGGCTGCGGTCGAGTACTGTAGGATTGTGTATGATATTTTCCCTACTGAGTATCTGGTAAGTAAAATGGTTATCGCTATATCTGAGGGCTGTACGTTGTGTAAATTCCCATTCTATGGTTAACGTTGTACTTGTTATTGAATTAACACCAAAAGAGATCTCACCGAGATCTCAGTTTCCAGAATTTCCTTTTACCTGTTATTAACAAGGGATTCGTTTTAAATTCTGTTTGAGTAAAAGAATTCGAGTTTTTGTCTAAGAATGCGTGACTGTATAAATAATTTTATTAAATAATAATAACAATAATAATAACAATAATAGTAATAGTAATAATAATAATAATAATAATAATAATAAAGAGAGAAAAACTGCCAAATTATAGACGTGGCAATCCTGGAAGATGGAAGGGTGAGAGCAAAAGATTACGAGAAAGTAGAAAAATATCAAGATCTTGCGAGAGAAATTCGAAAGATGTGGGGAGTAAGGACAAAGGTGATACCCATAGTGGTGGGGGCATTGGGAACAATACCACTGAGGTTAAGAGACAATCTGAGGACCATAGGTGGGGACACATCCATTGAACTGATTCGGAGATCAGTACTGTTGGGGTCGGCAAGGATCCTTAGGAAAGTGCTGGAGATATAGGCAGGAGAGGAAAGTAATGATGAAGGATGCTTCTTGGTTTCCCTAGACAGCTGGTTGCTGCCTGGAGCCAATGAAAACCAGATCTGATCTGAGATTGTTAGCAATAATAATAATAATAATAATAATAATAATAAATAACAACAAATAATTAATAATAATTAATTAATTAAATAAATAAATTTAAAAATTAAAAATAAATTAAATAATTAATAATAATAATAATAATAATACTGGTAATAAACTTATTGTATGGAGTTCTGCAGTAACCTTAACCCAACAATGTACAGAGTTACCCTTTATGTCAAAGATCTCGTTAAAGGTACTCAGTTGTAACAGATCATATTGGTTATGTCTCATTCATGTTATATAACATTCCTGCTTCCTGCTAGCCTACCAGCAAAGTGCCACCTTACTAATGCAGTTTAATTTACAATCATAATTTATCAATTTGGTTTATGATAGGTCAAGGTGGTTGTATCTGATGAAAGTGCTCATGTCTTAAATTCTTGGTCGCATGAACAGCAGTGTATACCTCAGGTTTGTTCTTCAGTTAAATCATAATTTTTGCAGAAGTTACATGTAAGGGGCCAGGTTGAGAAAAATTCAGTGCACCACCTTCAAATTAGGTACATTTCCTTGCCACTTTCATTCATTTCATTCTTTTAATTCTGTGCACAGTACAATGTTTATTACCCACAGTTAGGGATGGACCATTAGAAAAAGCCAGGGGGGGGGGTGGGGGTGGGGGTGGGGTGGGGGTGGGTGTGGGGATGGGAGGGAAGCAGGGATTAAAAATTTTCAGTGCATGGATTTTTTTTTAAGTCTACTTCTCTGCAGGATAATTTTTTTTAGGTACCACTGCTTGCAGGTTTTTATTTTTTATTTTTTTTTTTGGTGGAGGGGGGGGGGGGATTGTCACCCCCTCCTGTTTTTCTAATGGTCCATCCCTTAGCATTAGCTATTCAAGGTGGGTAACAGTTCCTTAATTGTTCTGTCAGGCTAATGACTCTTATTAGGTTAGTCTTGAAGTGAATGTGTAATATTCTTGACATTAAGTTAGACCAACAAATAATGACAAAAATTTTGATAATGAATTACCGGTATATTATTATGGGATTTTTCTGTTTACATGACTGTGTGAACACTTATTCATCAGCTACTCAAGTCGTTTGGTGGTCTTGGACCTCCAACAGAAGACAATGAAGAGGAATGCTCTATTATGCATGGACTAACATCTGCTGTGCAGTGCCTGTTTGAAGCAGCACCTCAGAACTCAAAGAGCAACCAAGCAAATAAAAGACTTGTGAGAGAAGGGAGAATCATCTGTTTCACAAACTTGAAAAGGTCTGAGTTCTTACTTGATGTAGTATCATCTTAGTCTTATGTTTCTTTGTCTCTCGGCTAAAAGATGTCCATCTACCTGTTTAAATGCCTTCTAAGTGGGTGGGAGGGGGCATGTTCTCTGCACTCCTGTTGCCAGAGGCTTGTTCTGTCAACTGTGCTCAAATCATATCATTAAAACACAGTGACTAAAAGTCGACATCTTCTGTAGCCCCATTTTAACTTATTCAGGACTGTAAGTCCAACTAATTCCTAGCATCCTATTTTTACTGACAATTTCCTCCACTTGACCAAACATACAGGGCTTGAGAATAGAATAAATGATCAGCAAAGATGAAATGTTTTGATTTTATACAAAATCTCCTATCTTGTACCATACAAAACACAGTATTAAAAAGAGTGAGGAGAAAATACATGTTGTTACCATTAATACATGCTTTCTCACCATCTAGTGAAGCTCATGTGCAGACTCTAATAGCTTGTGTAAGTGACGTGATAAGACAACAGGAAAGCACAGCAAGTGCAAGTGACAGGTAACCTTTCAACTTCTAGGAAAAATTGAATATGCATCTCTTTCATTTACAACATAGCTTCGGTTTATGCCCAAATTATTTCAATCTTACTAATAATGGGCAAGCCAGTTTCTGAAACTTTGCTTGATTACCCAAAACACCTTCATGAATGCGTGACAGTGATTACTATCATCATCATTATCATCATCATCATCATCATCGTCATCGTCGTTCTTGTTGTTGCTATTATTATTGTCAACATACATACTTATAATTTATCTGTTCACATTTGCCAATTTCTTTGTTATGTTCAACATTTTTTTTTAATAGGGACTGCAATCACTCAGTGACAGGGATGATTCCTCTTAAGTTTAAACTGATCTGACAATTTACTAGACATCTAAATTAGTATGTAACCAAATGTTTATTTTGCAGTATGCAGCCATTGAAGAACACAGATCTCATTTTAGTTCATGTTCCTCAGAGTGGAGACAGTGGAAAAGTCACTGAGAAAACAATTAAGGTATTGAAATTTTCAAAGGGCCTACAATAGTGCTGTTTTTGCGTGTAAATCTATTTTTTATTCCCAACATTGCCGCATATTAATTTTTATCCTTCGCCTAATCATGAACTGAAAGAACATTGGCTTTTATTTTGAGGTAGAGGTATGTTAGGCTTCAGGTATGGCTGTGGTTACTTTTCATTTTCAGGACTCCTCTTCATTGTCAGCAACTATTTGTTCTCTCAAAGCTTCCCAGTTGGTCGGCAAGCTTAGTGCAATGGCTCAGAAGCATTTCAACCTAAAATCTACGACAGTCACAGGAATACCAATGAAGGTACAGAATGAATATGTTGGCTCTCAAAATCGTTTTGGTTGGAAAGTTTTCAAACTAGTTTCCTTGTTTTTTGGGTCACCTTGCAGCTCTTACAAGGTGTCACCTGATTGGAGACCACCCTTCAGGTGAGACAAAAGAACAAACAACACAAACAATGGACCCTTAAGCCCTAAAATAATAGGGCTACGACACTATCCCCGCCACTGAAATTTAGAGCTTATAGGAGCTGTGAGGCTACCGTATTTTTTCCATTTTGAGTTGTGTCTCTGAGTAAGTAAAATTTTTATGGAATTAGAGCCTGAGCTTGAGTTTGTTGAATATTTGAAGTTCTATACAGTCATATATCTGTGTGGGTAAATTTTACTTTAAGGAAGAGCAGCATTCTGGAAGTTCAGCCAACTATGATGTGGAAATTCTTCATTCTGCTGAGGTGCACATGGAGCAGACACTTGCAAGTAAGGTCTTTTTGTCTTCTGTCAGGATGTTTACCTTATGAATTAACAGCTGAGATTAATCAAACCTTTTTAAATACTGGTACTTATTTATAGCTAAGTGACCAGGTTACATTATCAACTAGCAATAATTAATCCTGCTATAGTTATGCTATAGTTATGATAATGTGTTTCAGTTAATACAACTAATGTTTTGAGTAAAATAGGTAGATGTATAGTATTACAAAGGAGGACTCATTACTGCCAGTATGAGGCACGTAATGATTTATCAAGTTATTGTAAGCTTGTTTTTGTGGGAAGTCACAGAACAGTCATCCAGGGATAATCATAATCTTTTCCCAGATGTGTTCTGTGTTGAAGACAGTTTGCCAACAAAAAAAGAAGGAGCTGCTGCAATGAAGGACACAGTTCACCTCAAGTGGTGTACACCAAAGACAACAGCTGCTCCAGGTAAAGATTAATATATAATTTTAGGTCATATTATGTTAAATTATCTGGAAGTTACAGTAGTCATTAAAAGGCCTTTAACGATGGATAGTAAAACTCACCAGAAAAAAAAAGGTGTACTTTTGCAGAAAAAAACATATTAAAATTGATTAGTTGAATTTGCATGAGAAACATCACTTTGCTCAGAAGAAGAAATGACCCTTAATAGTATCATAATTATGCCAAGGCATATTTATCTGCAATTAGATCAAATTATCTGAGTGTTTATTTTTGTAGAGCTTCAAGCATGCACCGGATGTTATAGAATCACACCAGTGGAGGTACACATCATTATATAGAAAGTAAATAAATATAACTAAAAATGATTCATGACTAATAATACGGTTACCATTTGTCATATGATGGTCTTTGTTCTCTGTTAGTTGTCACATGAATTACCAGTATGTGTACCATTACATCATTTATTGCTTTCATTTTCGTTTGGGAAATTAAACAAAATTCTTTTTTTCCAGGTCAACAGCAGACCCACAGCATGTCTCATCTCCTTTCTACTTCAAGGTAACACAGTAGTCTTAAATTTGCACTCAGTGCTGATCTAGACCATACAACAGTGTTTGAGGTTGCACAAGGTTGCAGTGTTTGAGGTCGCAATAAATGCCTAAGAATATTTAAAGGGGATATATCAAATCCACATGTTTATAAATTAATCCTTTTCCGTTATCTGCTTATAGGTCGACAAGTCATGTTAGAACAGCCAAAAAAGTCTGGTGGTAAACTAGTTTCACATATTTTGGCAAGTCACGGAGGTGATTCAGAATTTTTTGTGGAACAATTTTCTCCTGTTTTAACTTTGCGACAATACAGTAATTATTATTAATATAAAATTGAAACTGTTGCATTACTGTTGTTGGTTTTCAGGGGATATTTTCATCCACTGTTTAGCGAATTATCGGACTCCGATGGAAGATCCCCCATCCATAAGTGAAGGAAGTGGGGGCCGTGTCACAGATTACAGAATTAATGTAAGTTGCAAGAGTGTGTAGTTATTTTGATGATTTTGCACTCTGAGCAAGTCTGACTAGTCTAAAAAATTGATGTTGCTTTGCATATCAACAGGATTTTGGTGAATTCATGAAGGCCAACAGGCTTGCCCCATGCTCATGGAATAAAAAGAAGGGCAGATCACCCCTAGATAAAGGTACTAGATCCTATACATTTATAATATTTGAACTGCTTCTCTTCAGCTGGTTTCTTATTCCTGAGTAGATCTATCTTTTACATGATTGATGTATATGTTGTGGTTCATATTATATTTATATGCTACCAAACCTTAAGGACTAGTGGCGTAAACAGTCACTTGCTGTCATTTTGCAGCAATAGGTTCATGTTTAGCAAATGTTGAGAAATATCTGCACAGGTCTTGCAAGGTTGGAGCGCTGTACAAGATACTGGCCCATGGTGATTAGTGAAACTATACTGGGAAACTTGATGCAGGTGTGTGAAATAGTCTTCTGGCTTCTCTTTTGTACATTTTAATAAGTACAAGATGGTGCATTTCCCCCTGAGAGACTTTTTATGGTAATAATAGGATCATGTAAGGAATCACCCACAATACCTCTTGGTTGATGGTATTAAAGGCCTTTTTCAAGCCCCTAAAGAGGAAGTTAAGACTAACTCTGTCCAGAGCATTTTTCTGATTCTGTCCAGCAACAGAATTACTAATATTGTGTCTGAGTCAACAGTCCCTGGTTTTTGTTGAGCCTGTGTTGCAGGCTCAGTGCCACCCTAAATATTGCAGAAAATCTTGTATATTCAACCTCAAAGACTTGGGAGCAGCTAGAGTGCATGAAGTAAAAAATGAAATAATTGGAGTCAACAAGGATGTCTTCTGTTCTGCCAATCTGAGCTCTGGATAGTTTGGCCTCAACCAAACATTCTTTGATCATTAATATTGTCACTTTCAAACATAACAGGAAAATGATGTCCATTAGAATTCAGTCCCAGTTAGGTGTTAAAGTTGTTCTCTTCCCTTCACCAGTCTGATGCTCTCACTGTAGCTAGTGAGCTACAGGGATGCATTTTACCATGTTTCATGCTGTGTTCTCTCGGTTTCCAAACAGCTCTTGGAGCCTCTTCCTTCTCTAGTTATGAAAGAGACCATTACAGAAAATGACATGCTTGAGTGCAAAAGGGTAAGTTCATTAACAGCTACCAACTTTATGGAGACTAAGGTAGTCATAGATGATATAACAATAGGGGTACAACTCATCATCAGAGAAGGTTCCATACAAAATTGTTATGTTTGATGTTATTATGGGCCTGGGTCCCTGATTCATAGTCATCTTGAGACAGAGTATTGTTTGAGGAAAGCTTTGTGAATTCAAGTCAAGGTTTGGGACACTCACAGCGAAATTCATAACCCCACCCCCACTAAGATGATTTTTGGAACAGAAAAATCCCATTTTTTTTTAAACGTGCAGCGCGATACAACGAATTTGGTTGTAATTGGCTATAGTTTCAGTGCTTGAGTACCTTTCTTTTTTTCAACAACATCAACATCTCTTGTGAGCTGCACTGTCACTATTCACTGTATATATGACACATATCGATTGTTCTAATGTTCATTCATCAACTCTGTACAGCTGTTTTAAGCGAAACAAGTCACACTCTGTGCGCAATAATATTTGCCACAGGATACCGATTACAGTACTGTTACAGTTGTTTAAAGATCTCTGAATTGGAGATTTGCGAGTTGACCAACGAGTAAAGATCTCATTCCTTAGTATCACTTGGTATTCATGGTTTGTTTGTTGTTACATGACATTGCGTCAGGTGATCTACAGAGTGCAGGCCATGGAAAGTAGAAACGATCCTCTTCCTGTCTCCATGACAGGCATCAGAGGCAAAGGACCGAAAAGGTAAAAGCCTTGGATTGTTTTCCAGAACATTGTTTCAGTGAGAATAAAACAAGTACGTTTTTCTGTGTAATGATAAACTTCAATTTCATTTGTTGTATCAGAGAAGAGCAATATCGCCAGGTCTGGACTGAACTCGACACCTTTCTTGAAGCAGCCAGTAGAACTTCTAAGATGCATGAAAAGGTGAGAGTTTATTTTTGCGCAGTACCAAGGACTACTGTATTGTCTTTCCAGTTATTCTCTGCAAAGAGGTCGCGTGATTTTGAGACCTGACTCGTTTCAGGTGCTGGAGTGTTTACGTGGTACAAGCCCTTCAAGCAGTGCCACAGGAAGCCCAAGGAGAGACACTCCCACGGATGAAATTGAAAGTTAGTAACTTTGCGTATATATATTGTGGTCATTATTTCACTATTCGTGTTTGCTGTCGGTTGTTATTTTCCGCCCAGTTCCTCTTTTGTCTACCTTCTATTCCTTGGTAGGCTGCAACTCAATGTTTTAATTTCGTTATTTGTCGTTTCCTTTTTTCCTGATACAGAAGGACCTCAATCCAGACTATCCGAAGCTTCCCTCTCCTGGCAGGAGATTGACAGGTCAGTTCGCGCCTGTCTTATTGCAATGAACGCTTTATTCTTCGTGAAAGAACAAGGAAATTTCTGAGAATTTTTTTCACCTTTCCTTAATTTGTGATAAGATTCTTTTCATTTCTTTGCGGGAACAGCTTAATGTTCCCCTTTCCAAAACTTAACGGTTTTTTTACCAGCTGACGAGAGATAATAGCTAATTGGGGAATGTGAATTTGTTGTTGTTTTTTTCCTTTGGAATAGTACACAACACTACCGGGCTTCAGTTATTCAAAGAGTTCATAAACGTTACCAAATGAATCTGAGTCCAGCGATGAAATATGTTTGGTAGGATACTTTCAATGCAAATCGTTGTATTGTTTCAGTGCTAGGTGGCCCAAAATGAAAATAAATGGCAATTATTCCATTTTTCATGAAATGATTTTTTCTTTCAATCGTCAGATATCAGAGCATGTCTGAGAGAGAAAAGACCGACTTCAATCGTGGAGACACAAACAATGAACACTTTTTTAAAAGAGGTCTGAGTTCAGCAGTCGCAGAACAGGCGCACAAGAAGTTACGTACCGCGGATAATCAACCAGGGTTTACCAAACAGGCTGGCAGAGGTGAGTTATCAGCCACATGGCAAACTGGCGTTCTGGGCCCAGTTGCTCGAAGCATGGTTAGCGCGAACCATTTGTTAAGATGTATTAAAACCTATAGGTTGTCATGGTATTTATCCCTGGTTAGCGCTAACCATGCTTCGAGCAACTGGGCCCTGTTCGGCTGACAGACAGCCTGACCGAATGGCTGAGTGCGTGAAACACCAATCGACCGACTGACGGACTGACGCATTGATTTAATGGCTGTCTGTTTGCCTTACTGACTGTCTGACTCTCTTACTGACTGACCAGCTGGTTATTTATTTTTTTGCAAACATCTTTATCGTTTTAACTGGCAGATAAATGTCTGGATTGATTGATTGATTGATTGATTGATTGATTGAAGTACTGATTGATTACTTGAATGATGGATTGATTGGTCGGTTGTATATAGGTGCAGCTACTTCTCTGCTGTCAATGTGGAACAGTAAAATGAACGCAATCGCTGCCTCGCGCCACGAAGAATTCGCTGGTAGGCTACAGTCATCAGGGAACAAGGCCGAATTGTACTCTAGCCCAGCTGATACAGGAAGCAACAGCAGGTAAGAAAGGTTATACAGATGAATCAATCAAACCTGTGAGCAAAGCACGTAAGCGCGGGAAAACTTGCACTGAGCCGGTATTAAGCGCGGGAAAACTTGCAACAGGTGATAAATGCTGGAAAACGTGCAGCCGGTATTAAGCGCGGGAAAATTTGCAACCAGTTTGTAACCATTGTTGAGCTCGAGAAAACTTGCAACCCGCTTATCGAACAAAGGCAAAAACTGCTGCCAAGCGCGGGAAAAATGGCGGATGACAAGAGCGGGAAAAATGCAGTTAGTCTAAGTCGGAGATAACCTCGGGAAAAACCTGAAACCACTGCCAAGCGCGGGAAAATTTGTAACTAGTGGTCAATGCAGTAGCAAGCGCGGGAACACGCCACATTAAGCAAGTCACGGATGCTTTGCTTTTCATTTCTTCCTGGTTGAAAACCGTTCTTTTTTTTTTGTTCAGATTATTTAGGCCCAGTTTAGACGCCTTACTTCTCTTGTCCTTTACCAAAAAGAGTAATTGTTAGGGTTTGAAGGTTTAATGGTAACTATTTGTTTGTTTGTTTATATTCAGTGGAAGAGGCACTCCAGTTGAAGAATGGTTATAGAGCAGCACCCAAACAGCCTTCACCCTTCTCAGTGAAAACCTCTGTCACTCAATTTCTATTCGTTCTCCCGAGGTTTGCACTGAATGTAAATAAATACGATTTTTAATAACAGAATACACTGGCTTCCTTTATTTTCTTCTGTTAGCCGTTACAAGTACACCACATGTGGAAACCATACCTACCCGTTAAAGTCAAATTTGCGTATTAATGCCCTGGCCAAACGGACTCGCAAGTAGACGCAAGTTTTTGCCAGGACTTGTGTGCACTTGCGTTGACTTGCGATGACTTACGCTCACTTTGGTCAAGATCAAATTTACACGTAAATCGACGCAAATTTTTCACCGTTTAGTCAACGCAAGTTGAGTGACGTCCATTTGTTGTTATAGCAACCTATTAGCCAATGAAATACGAGATATGTAGTCTTGAAATGTTTTTTTTTTTTTGCGACTTGCGTGTACTTGCGAGGAAACTTGCGATTCCGTTTGGCCACCCAACGCAAGGCTGTATGCAAGTTCAACTTGCGGCTACTTTCGACTGCTTGCGAGTCCGTTTGGCCACCCAACGCAAGGCTGTATGCAAGTTAAACTTGCGGCTACTTTCGACTACTTGCGAGTCCGTTTGGCCACCCAACGCAAGGCTGTATGCAAGTTCAACTTGCGGCTACTTTCGACTACTTGCGAGTCCGTTTGGCCAAGGCTTAAATGTTGTGTGTCACACGCATACTGGACAAGAAATTCCTCGTTCTAGCAACAGGAGTAGAACCTATGACCTTCCGATTACTAGGTTGGATGCTCTGCCAGTTCTCGTGAACTGCTTCTATATAGTTCATAAACCCCAGCTTGTGTTTGCCAACACTAATGTGAAAATTAGGTACAAACTGAAGTCAAATTAATACTAATGAAGTAAGAATGAACGACGCAACGAAGAAAATGAAAATGAGAAGCTTTCCTTAGTGAATTAATTAATGAATTCATTGGTGTCTTAAGATAAGTCATAACTGTCTAAAGTCTGGATCAGCATTCAAATACGCTCCGCCACTTTTCATGGCTACTGGCAGTGAGTGACTGTACTGGCAAACGCGAGGAAATCTTATAAGTAGGTACCTTGTAGTTCGCAAAGTTGACATTAGCCATCGCAGTCAAGGACGAAGGTCACGCAGGTATGGAGCAGATGTCAGTGTCAAGCAAAGCGCGGCATTTTTGGAAAGCGAGAATTAAAGTTGATTTGAGTAATTTATTCGTAGTTTTCATACCCTAGTTATTCGTTGTTTGCGTTTTCTAGCTCTATATTAAAAATTCATTGCTTGTTATTTCCCGTGGAATCCTCAGTTGACACAGTCACCGCTTGTTTTATAAGCGCAAATAACTCTGAAGTATTTACCAGCTTGTTCACTGGTATTTTGTTGTCCTGATGGAATATTACGACGTCGTAAGGCAGGTACTTCCTCCGCTATCACAACCATGGGGCCATCTTTGCCACTTTCATGTTCAAACCTAACCAGATTCAGACCTCTGTAGCTCTGTATCGCTGTGGTTTTACCATGGAGAATGGCTGACTTTATACGCGGAGTTTGCGCGGAAGAACGCTGGTTAATTGGTGTCGACGTTTTCGAGCTTGTTGCATTAGAAAATTGGCTCTCCAGTGACATTCTCGAGTTATTAAAAAGCCAAACACGCTTCAAAACTGGCGTCTGTCTTCATCTACTTAAACATGAGAATGCCAGTATAATACAGCTTTCCGTTTCCAGCCAAACTTAGTCTAGACTCATTTCCAATGCCGACGTTTAAGTTGAACTACATGCCCAACAAAGTAAGATCCTAAACTGTCAAAATGCTTTCTCCATATGTGTTGATGCAGCAAAAAATAAAAAAAAGAAAACGTTATTGAAGCCACTGACATACATTTGTGGCTAGTTTTTCCGGAAAATGTCTGAGTCATTAAAAATTCGGTATCTCCGTTGCTTGGTGACGCTGCACAACTTTGGCAGGTGGATTGGAGATCTTTTGGGCAAACAATTAAGATTGGGCGCTCACTATTTTCAGAACTTTATTTTATTTCCATATATTATTGAATTGACAAAACATTCGTAACAGCAGTTAGCCGACTGCAGTTTGCTTTCATCTGTACAACGCGGGGGTTTTAGCTCAACATATGAGTTGGTTTAAAGAATATTGACCAAATTTTGCCTTAAATATTCATCAAATGTTTCTAAAACAGTGCTGAGTATGAAAGAGGGCTGATTTGAAAGACACCGAGCGAACATTTACTTACATCCGACTGGTTGGAAATCGACTGTCGAACTGGGTACGTATTCTTTTCACTGAAAACTACAAAATATGTGCCATGGAGTTTATTTAAATCACGAGACGTGCAGTTTTAGAGTAGCAAGTTTATTTCGCAAAGGTATACGACAATGGCAAACCATTCTTTGATTTTTCGAACTGATGCCGGGACAAAAATTCTCGACGGCTCCAGAATACTCCCCGACGGCCAGCTTCAGTCAAGAGTAAATCCCGGCTACTGCCAATTCAACTGATTTTTTTCCGAAAATAAATTAGTTTCTCAAGTACTGAGTAATCACTCCGAGCAGCTGGCCGGTCGCACGCGCATGGAGGAGATTCATAGGGGAGCAGAGTTGGCGCAGTGGTGAGAGCGCTCGCCTTCCACCAATGTGTCCCGGGTTCGATTCCCGGACTTGGCGTCATAAGTGGGCTGAGTTTGTTGGTTCTCTACTCTGCTCCGAGAGGTTTTTCTCCGGGTACTCCGGTTTTCCCCTCTCCCCAAAAACCAACATTTGATTTCATTTGATTTATTTAGAGTTGATTTGATTTAGTCTCCCCAATTAGTAGAGCATCTGTGCTCGGCTAAATACATTTGAGACTTAAATAAAGTTATTATTATTATTATTATTATTATTATTATTATTATTATTATTATTCAGATCGACCATATAGCTTCTGGATTAACAAAACGATTAGTGTATACAAATTAAACTAAATGAGCCGAAAGAATGAAAGACGAGTCGATGAAAGCAACTTTCGTGTTCTTTAGTGTTGGCAAACACAGAAGTCGAATCTCAGAGGCAAGTTGTTGCCATGGCTACCAGGCGGAAGCAAACTTGAACTTTGCGGAAAACTTATGTGGTCCTTAGAAATAAGACAGTTGTGATTACAAAGAACTTAATGAATATCAATAAATTTAACGATAGGAATATGATATTTTCAGCCATTTGTTTTCGTGGTCGTGTTTTTCGGAAGTGCTGTTAATTAACATATTTTCTACCTCAAAAGCACTAATGGACCAGTGTTTTGATTTTTTTGCAAATTTCTTTGACCTGTGAGTCATTAATTTTCATGATTAAATTGCCTTCCTTGTACTGTCTGGCTGAAAAATCAAAACACTCAATTAGTGACCATGACTAAATATAATGTGGGGTTTCGATCGACAAGAGACACAGGCAATGGCTGTATATATTGCATGGCGAAACGTCGGGGGCTTTTTTCTTCCTCAGTTTCCTTAAACGAGCTCACATACTTGCAGTCTTTTGGGAGCTTGCAACACAATTTGTTTTACACACCTCTTTTATCGACCTTTTTTTACCCGTTCCCTCATCAACTTTCGTATTTCAAAACGGAGAACTGCTTAAGTCTATGGAGCCGTTATTTTTGCTTTCGGATCTCTGTTTTTTCATGCAATGAATTATTCATATGGCTTAGCAAATGCTTTCGGGTCTCTGTTTTTTCATGCAGTGAATTATTCATATGGCTTAGCAAAGCTGTACTCCCCTAAACTCCCGCGTTTAAAGCGACTAATTCTTACGGAAACAGAGGAATAACATTGTTTACCCAAGGAGATGAAACAAGTGGCAAAGAAAATTATTTCGCTTGTTGTCCAAACAGACTGACAGTGTGTCACATCCGGGCTTGCTTAGTACCATATCATTTTCCCAAGTACACCGAGGCCAAAGGTGACAACTTCTGTTGATCTGCGTTGCTAGACAGCGATAAGCGACCATTAGCGTCGCCAACCTCGTCGGCCATGATTTTTATAGTTCAGTAGTGTTTAACAAGCATCTTTGAGGTGGTCAGGTAAGAGAATTTTGCACGAAAAATGATCAACGTAAGCTTTAAAACAGATAATTTATATAAGCTTACTGTTACAGATCGTCACTGTATTACGATGTGAAACTTCCCAAACGCGCTGTTTCCGTGTATTGTCTCTGGTCTGTTGATGTTGTAGCCAGTGAAAGCGTCGTTCGCGCAAGAAATTCGTAGACTCGAGGCTTGCAATTAATGGACAAATTTACGGCTTATTCGGATGTTTCTAAAAAGCCTTTCCTTTGGACCTTTCCGTTTCCGAAAAACGTCGATGGAAACATTTATATGCGAACTTACTGGAGCGTAAATCCATCCTCCGGTCTTTACAATTTCAACCCTTGTTTGTTATCGGGAATGAAAAGTTAAAATCTGCCAAAACTTAACAGTTTCTTTCAGTTGCGTCGCAACTGTATTATGTTTATCAGAGTTGTCGCCGTAATTTATTCGTTTTGTTACTGAACACTGGAAACAACAATTGTTTATGTCATAGCCTGCACCCTGCGCTGGAAGGGAACCCTTGTTCACACACCGATAAATTAAATCTGAAAGCAAAAGATGAAACAAAGCTCAGATAGGTTAAACGTTTAGTTTTAACTCTCCGCGACTACACAATGTTTTTGCATACATAATTGCGCGGTTAAAAGAGAGAAAAATTTATTGGGTCAAAAATCGACAAACAAGTTCAATATCTTTTCATGTCCAACGATAATTTATTGCCCCCGATATTTGTATATTTTAATCCCCAAGTTTGGTTTTCCTGATAATTGATACTCTTTGTTCTCTCGCAGCATGAATATTATTCGTTTTGATGCCCATCACACGGGATAAGAGTGATACTGCGGTTTAGTTATACACGAATGAAACTCGAGGGAAAAGGTTTTCTATATCTTTTCATCTTCCAACAAGTAACAAGTGAAGGTGTCGTAATTTTCCTTCAGGTATCTGATCAAAGGGAAACATTTTTAGTAATCAAATTCTTCCCTAAAGGCAAAATACAAAATTATTGTCTTGTGTCTCACTGAGCGTTGTCAAAGAAATCAAGTGAAGTGAAGTGAAGTAAATGTTTCTTTAATTGTCGTAAGTGCAGAAGTGAATTTAAATGAACCTGTTTTGTTTTATGTTTAAAGAAAAACCGCTTTTGTGGAATGGCCCAGTTGGAAACGGGATTCAGTTCTGTTATCCAGATAACAGTGACCAGCCGAGCCATCAACTGAACACAGAGTTCAAGATCAACCAGTTTCCATGCGCAACTTCCCCGAGATTGACACTTCATCGCCGCCTCGTATCTCGCAAATTGACTGTCTACCCCAGAATCGTCTCGATCCCGAAAAGTTCGAGCAAACACGAAGACAACAGAAAATAGACGAACATAAAAAAGAAATCATGTCTCAGACAGCTGCCTTGAAAGCACAAAGCTATGGCCGCAGAAGGGCGGATTATTCCTCTGGAGTTTTGCCCCCGATATCACAGATTTCCATGGGAGGAAGACAGCTCCCGGCGGAGAATAAAGTTCCTACGGAAGGTTTAAAACTTCCCCCTATTTCCCAAGTCAGCTGCCTTGGGGGATACGTTGATGACAAAAATCTCTTGATAAAGCCGACGAAACCTCGAATCAGAGCAGGTGATTCAGATTTTATTAAGCTATCGAAATCTGGTGGTCAAAAGGATTTGTTGTGCTACAGTGAAGCGCACGTGAAATCAGGCGCGAATGAAACAGACGCAGGGAACGCGTATCCTCGTTCCACGCGTTACGTTCTGGGCTTCACGTCCGAAGCCGATCCAAGATGGAAGCCTTCGCACTGGTCAGATTTTACCCGTCAAAGACCAGCACGTCACGGAGATACCAGATTGGTCTGGAGGTAGATCGGTGATTGACACAATAGAGACGGATATCTTCAAGGGATTGTAAATATGTATCATGTACATGTTCCTTCACTGATTGAAGAACCAAAGCCCGATAAAACGACTCGTGCTTACTTCCCCGGAAAGTCTATATTATTCTTTACATACGTGAAGTGTATGCCGGTTACATGTCGTAGATTTGTTTTCTTCGAAAAAGCGGTCGAGCCACGGTACATTGCTAAAGAACCCACCCTGTTTACTGTGTGCTTGTCGCAATTACTTTGTTTCTCATTATTTGGCCTTCGTTTTATCCTCCAGAAAAGGAGATAGTTTTACGGCTAAAATTAATGCCAGTTCATAGTTTGACAACTAGGTCGAGCGATTGGAGGGTGGATCCAACGTGTAAAATTTAACAACTCAGGATTAACTGTAAATTGAGTTCACATGTACCTTTATTGAAGAGAGTAAACAATTCTTAATCCCTCGTTTCGGAAGCCTTTGTAAGCTTTGTTTTGTCATTTTGCGTTCACAAATAAACACGACGCTGAAGATGCTTGTATATAATCGTTTACCCAGGTCGTTAATTTGAGGAAAAATGTTGGCCAAAACAAAATTTTGTTATCTACTGATGAGTTGCTAAACAGTTACAATTATCCAATGAACCTAGATTGTTTAGGATTGAGTAGCAGCAGATTGCCAATGTACGTCATAATTCACCAATTAAAATAATAGTAATGTGAGCTGAATGAGCGCGCGGAGATTATGCGCGATCATTCAATGATGAGCAAAGAACGTTCTGCAGACTATTAGCTACTATTTGGAAGGTAAGCGAAAGCTCCGCTAGACAGTTAAGGCAATGAGTATTGGTTAAAAATTGACAAACGTTGTGTAGAGGAGAGAAGTACTGATATCGCTGAAGTTTTATCACATTTGGTTTACGGTTATTTCAATCAGGTGCACCCAACAAGAGCTGAAAAGACTTGAAGGACAGCTGATCTGTTTCCTTTTCTCAAATACTGCTTTAGGCTCTTGCAACTGAAAGTTAATTTCGTGTGAAGTGAGACAAACAGCTTTAAGGGTCCTGTTTGTAGCCGAATATTTGAGTTGCAGAAAATGTTTGGGAAGAGAACGGTATTTTTCAAATTTCCGAGCTCTGTGCGGTTGTCGTTGGGAAACATTTCATTTCCTACTGAAATACATTTTAATTCATACGAAACCAAAAGGCGTTAATTTTCTTATATGTTGCCATATTTCAAGGTGATATTTCACTAAAGAAACTCTAAACGGCTCCAGTCTTCAATGGGAATTAGCAACGGATATGGAGGTGATTATCCTGCGAGCAGAGGCCCTTCGATCTTCCTAGATAAGTCGGGAAGAGGAAGGAACCTCTGCCAGCCGCCTCGACTTTCTTTGATGTGCCGTTCATCCACCGAAGTGGATGAGTCAGTCCGGTTAGAAACCAGTCAGACCGGTTTTGGCCTAAAACGCATGCGCCTTGCCAGAAATTACTGACTAAATAGGTGCCCGCGGTTCTCGTCTACTGACAAAATGATATTCGTTTCTCTGTCGAAATCCGTAAAATCTGAACTCGTCATCTTTACAGGCAGACGACAACAGCGATGAACGACCCTTGTGGATTTTCTTGTAAGCTTTGGGCGATGGGCCGCTTTACACTGATCGTCTTGCGACAGGACAAGGAGTCACTGAAGAGTATTTTGAACGGAGCTCGCTTCAGTAATTTATTGAAAGATCACACTATTCCTTTTATCCAACGATTCCGTTTGCCGGCCACATGGTCTACAGACACCACATCAGGGGCACCCAACGACAAGTTTCGGTAGATATCTGTTCGGTGGAGGGTAACTCGCCTTGTGCTTTCGGCGTCGATCAAAGAGTGCACTCAGATTTTCGTAACTAAAACGTGGCCTAAAAGACTCGCAATTGGGAAATCATAGCCCTGAGGTTTTGGAAAAGGTCGTAATTGCTGTTTTTGGCTTTCGAAAACGTCAACTATCATTTTAGGAAAGAAAATAGTTCCCTAGAAAGTTCGTGGAAAGTTCATTACAGCTTGCATTTTCTCAAAGGAAGATTTTGTTCTCTAACATTTTCGGGCAGTTAAATTTTCAGCTAGGGAATCCGAACAGATGAATTTCTTCTAGCTTATGAAAACATCACTTTAAACAGACATCAAACACCATAACGCACCCAAAAATGCCTTTCTATAGCTTTTGGTTGATTTTGCTCGTTGGGTGCCCCTGCCACATGACTGAACAGTTAAGTCAAAATTTCCTCTAAGATGCTCTGTAACTTATCTCGAAGGCCAGTGTGATATTTCACTTCAAATGTACATCGTTCCGTGCCGACATACCGCACAACAAAAACACCGAATCTTTTCCTGCAGTTCATGTTTTTTCGTCACCTTTTTCCCTGGCGTCTTAGAAGAACCTAAAATACGAAGACGATTCCCTAAAAGAATCGCCTGGATTAAAACTGGAAATACTTCGCTTTTTTGCAACGAATCGGCGTTGAGACTATTTTGCCGTGCAAGAACCTCGCGAGAAAATATTAATAGTTAATTGCTAATGAAAGCGTCGGTTACATTTGAATTTGACGCATGCTCAACAGGGAAAGTCGAGGCGGCTGGCAGAGGTTCCTTCCTCTTCCCGACTTATCTAGGAAGATCGAAGGGCCTCTGCTCGCAGGGTAGGAGGTGATTGGCCTTAACAACAAAATTTCCGAATGTTCCGCCCTGATGAGGGTCTGGTGAACGTCTCGTTGAGTGTTACTGGATTTTCAGAGAAAATCTCCAATTCGTAACATTGTCAACTAAGAACAGGATTTAAAAAAAAGTTGAGTTTGGTCCTTGGTAGATATTTCTGGTGTTTGATCTTACCTTTTTATTTATTCATAACACGACCATACCAGCATTTTTTCCTATAATAAAAGTGTTAATTAATGAGACGTACGTTTGAATGAATTTTTCACGTCCAGCATGCTGAGTTAATAATCTCGCGGTAGATTATTAGAGCGATTTTCAACTGAGTAAGTGTCGTAAAACCAAAACCAGCGAAATCACTGGCTGGCCAGTTACAAAAGACATAGACAGCGCAATGAACCAATCAGAAGCTAAAGCAATCGCATGCAGCCGGCGCCAACTGCGGGAAAATACGTGCGAGGAAGTTCGTGGCTGTTTTTTTGTATTCTATTGATTTTTCCCGTAATAATTCAATACATTACCCACACAAAGAGAAAAGGCAGGTTTTGGTTTGGCTTCTCATTGGTCAGGGAAAGTAGCTCCAGTTTGCCAACAAATTACAGACTGAAGTACACGAAAACAAAAGCAAACACGAATCACTTTCGACCCTCAGCTGGAAAACTCTCTGACGGAATTGTTAACTACAATGAACAATTAACAAACAAAGCCTAAAGTCCAATAACAAAACCGCGTGCTTAGATACACTTTATGTTTACTGATGAAGCGGTTTTCTCAGATCTTTTAGGAGCGGTGCTGGGGCATAGCGCACCTGTTTCACAAAAATGGTGAAGCCATTTTACAAGCCCCTGGACAGACCAGAAAGAGAGGAGATATGGTTTTGCTATTTCGTTGCGGATCGCAAAAAGCAGTCCTCAAAACCTCCGGAGAAGATTTCAATCTCCCAAGTGCCAGATTTGACGAAAGAGACAGCAAGGGACGCCAGTCATTTACAGAACAATATCAACCCAGGACGCGTGCGCGAGACCGACTCTAAGTATGTAAAGTTGGCCAAAGCTGGAGGGCGAAAAGACCTGCTGTGCTATCGGGAGAACGAACGCAAGAATATCGGACCCAAGGCATATAATGTACCGGAATGGTATTACCATGACGACAAGGCAAGCAAAGAAGAACAGGAACTTAGCGAAGAGGAGAAGCATAAGAAATATAAAGTAACTTATGGAAAGCGAAGCTACAAGACGCTAGAGAAACCCAGCACTTACGAGCGACCCGATTATATGACTCACTTGGAGGCCGAAGAGCTACGAGAAACCTTCGGTGAATCCGATAGGGTTCCCGACCGCCCCATCTTCGGATACGACAGTTTTTCGTTTTGGAAACGGGATGAACTCGAGAAATCGGACAAACTCCCCTTGTTGGTACCGGAAGTGAAGTTAGAGAGAAGACAGAAAAAGGCAGTACAAGGTATTCCTGGTAAAAAGGACTGGGTTCGAGAGAAGAAGAAGGTGAAGCTACCAGCGCACTGTAAAGTGCAGATGTCTGGGCACAGAAAACTCGCGAGCTGCGGGTATGCCACCAAATGGCACGAGAAGTGGTACGTACAGGCTGTAAAGAACTGATACTCTATGGTACAAGACTGAGACCTGTCTTGAAGGACAGGCGGAGGAAAGACTCAAAAGGATAACCATGAGGCACGGAGGCGAAACAGAATGGATAGCGCTTATCTGTAGCGCATTGAAAATTTGATTTAAAAAAATAGAACGTTAGAATAACATTACCTTGCATACAATGTTAGTAACTCGCCTAACGGTCTAACATATATGGTCATATTGATATTTAATTCTGTATACTTTCTGATTGTTTAGTGTTGCCGTATAGTATTGACAGTTTTGTCAAATAAAACTTTTATGCCTCGTGCATATAACTATGCGAGATAGTTTGGAGTTTTACGTTTCTCAACAGCATAAAGGACTCCAGCCATCATTTGCAGAGGCTGTCAAAACCGTTGAGAAATACACCGCAAATTTTAGTTTGTGTTGTTCCTTTGTTTTCATTTCCTTTCTTTTAATTTTTTATTTACCATCAGTCACGAACAAACCAAGAACCATTGCCATTGCACATGGCTTCCTCTCGTTTTCCCGCCATTTTTGCCCACCCGTCGCACTCTGAATTTTGCATTCCTGTTCTGATTGGTTCATTGCGGTAGTCTGGAGGGTAGTGACTGGTCAGCTGTGTTTGCTTTGGCGGGAACTGTAGAGACCGTCCACTCGCATACAGCGCAAGATTTGCCTGAAATGTTATCACACTCGTACCATCATAGATAATTAACTCGATGGGGCAGCGCAAAATTTCACTCATTAACTTAGTTTTTATCGGTCATCACAATCGACCACTCATTGCACCTATAATTCCAGAAAGGAGCATAGGTCAAATTCCGTTAAAAGATAAAAATTCTTTCCATTGAAGCTGAAAATTAAAAAGTTAACAAACGCTCGTTTATCACGATATTTTAACAATTATTTGCCAAAAAACTGAAAAGGCTTGTTAAACTACGTTTTTCATGGCTGTAGTCTTTAGGCCATCCTCTTTTACGGCTCTCTCTCGAGCAAATTCTGGATAAACGGAAGACTGGAGCCATTCTGCTGTTAATAAGCACAATAGGTCCTAAGGGAGACAACAGAATTAATGAGCATGTTAGTTCAGTTTTTGCTCCGACAGTTCAGCCAAATCTGGAATAATCTGTCTTATGTAACGAGAAAGGACTGATCACCGGCGGCATGAGCTCTGTCCGGACCTTGACCTAAACGCCACACAAACTATGAGGCGGAGCTGAACTCATTGTATTCCTGAATATCCGAGAATGTGGGTTCGGACGAGTGTTCATGATACGTGACTCTATGAAATCGTGGATTAAAAGCAAAACAAAGATTGCTGTAAACACATTAACACTTGTTGTTTTGTACCTAATTCCGGTTTTAAGAGGGTTTAGTATGTACCTTGTGCGTAGCCGGGAAGATATAAGTTGTTTATCACAAGCTCTTGATGGATCAAAAACAACGCACAATCCGGAACAGATAGTTCTTGTCTATTTGAATGAGAACGATCAAAGTACAACTAGAAAAAAAAATCGGCTCGGTCTGCAACTTATTAACTGAATACCTCCAACTCTCGCTTTAATAAAGACTGGAAAAGACGGTATATCTTTCAAGGAAAAAAAAAATAGAATTATACTTAAATAAGTAATAGAAAAATCATTAAAGGGCGATTAGACTTGTTAACTTTCATTCCTATAAAAAAAAACCCTCGACCAAGCGGCACTACTGAGCGCACTCAGAACAACTCTGATAAATCATGGTAAACAGCATCATATTGAACTATACTACAGAGAAGACTGTCATTAGGTCATGAACACCTGAGAAACAGTAATCCAAGACTCGGCAAAAGTTAGAACCATATCGTATGGAAGGGTCATTATACACTGCACGGGCACTAAGCTAGCCGCCGAAAGGAAACTACCTCTGAGAAGCTTTCAATTGAATAATTCACTTAAAGATCCAAGACCATACAACAAAGCTACTTGACACAAAAATTTGACCTTAGAATTGGAAAACGTATCGCCTCAGCTGTCGGTACAAAATGATATTTCATTTCGAGAGGACCTGAAAACAGCCGAATATTGCAACCACCAACCACGTACGTGCTTCACAGGGTTTGGAATTTTATTTGTGGTATTGGATTGTCGCAAATTAAAAGCACAACAGGAAATGATGGCACCAAGGTATAATTTAAAATTATTTTGTAGCCGTTGCCTTGAGGTACATTTGATTTCTGACTGAGATTTATTAACTTTATTTTTCCTCTCGACGAGATGAGTATCTGATGTGTGTCGTGATCGCCTTTAGTGCTACCGAGAACGTGCCAATAGCCTGTAGCTTAGTCTGTAACAAGACCGGCAGACAATTTTACATGGAAATAATTAAGGGGCTAGCGGGAAAAATCCGGCTCTGGGAATAATATTTACCCATTACGTTTGTCAACAGAACGCGTGTTTTGCATACCAGCAGTTGTCATGGATTCCTGTATTCTTGATAATTTTAAGCACTGATTTTCTGTTCTAAACTGTGAACCGAACAACTTGCTTTCGATGTTCGCGTTATTTCGAGCGAATGAAATGGAAAACATTGATGTAGTTATTGTCGTTTTTAAACTTACAATTTTAAAGCTCATGTCTTTGGAAACGAAGATAAAGGGGGCGAATTCAGTGAAGAGAATGCGGTGCTGCATCGCGGGCGAGGAAGTGAAAATTTCAACTGACTTAGTAACGAAGGTAAATTGGCTTCTGAAAGAGATGCAAGAGCTAATTTCTAGAGCATTAACCATTAATATTATTATTTGCAAAGACCTTATTGGTTGCTCTAACGAAGGGAGCCAACACCCAAAACATCAGGTGTTGGATGTCTTTACGGTGGGCAATTTGACTATTCAACTCAGTTGATAATTCTAAAGAGTCCGTTTCTGTAAAGGAGTGGTTTTATTATTTTCCTGGAATCAGTTAGATTCTTGTGTCAGAGTTTCAGATTTTGCAACGCGCGGAATGCGAAAGTTTCTGTGTACACCACTTTCTCAGCGGTTGCTTTGACACCGTAATCTCGCTCCCAGAGCCCTCGCTCCATGAACGACGATGTACGAGATTGTGAATGATGTATGAAAGTGAACTAAAAGACGTGCGAACTATCAAGTTTCTGGCGATTAGGGAATGTCTCGGCTTTGCAGAGCTCTTTATTCTAAGGGAAGAAAGAAAAAAGAAATAAAAAAACACGCCCAGCTGTTCACAGCCCGCAATGAGACTGAACGCTTCAAGGCATTGTCAGTGTTTTCACAATCTGTAATTTATTTGTTTTGGCGCCAAAAATGTCTGACCTGGTACGTAGCCTGCTGTCACGTAGTTTTTGCTCTTGACCCTCAAAGTATCCGCCGAGTGTTTTGCGTTCAGGAGTCGACTGGCGACTGGCGACATTTTGTGACGTGACCCGCCGCCAGTAAGTCAGTGTTTACAAAGATCCTAAATGTTGCGGATAGTGGGCAGCTCCGTTTGTGTGCAGATGTATTGGCCTGTTGGAGGAAGCAATAACAATTATATTGAGGTTCAATACCATTTATGATCGTGATCACGGTTTGATCACCTGCGCTTTCTTACTTTTCAACATTTACAAATGAAACATTTATTTGTAGTTGCATTCGAGCGACTAATGCAAATCAGTCTTGGCCTTTTTTTTTTTTTTTTTATAAAGAAACCGTTTATTCAATATGATAAGCTGGCGTAACCAGCTTTACCAAATATCAGAGTTTGTGACCAACGGAAAGTACTGAATCGAATTTACCGCTTGACTGAAAAACGTCAGCCGTAAGTCAGTTGTTTTTGTTATTAACCCCAAATGACCAAAACAAAACACCAAATTTCTCTGGTTCTCAACTTGCCTGTTTCTCCCACAAACACTGATAAAAATGTTCTCAAGACAACAAAAAATTACCAGTTTTCGTGTTGCGCGCAATAAAAGCAAAAGCTGTGAACAAATCGCTTGAAATCGCTCTGCGTGACCGTGAATTAAGAAATGATATTGCAACACCGCACGACTTTTAATTTTATCTGGCCCAAGAACAAAATCAAAATTTGTTTTCTGCAAAGCAAAAACAAAAAAACGAAAAAACAAAAAAAACAAAAAAAAGAAGGAAAGAAAGAAAGAAAGAAAGAAAGAAAAGGTTTCATAGCCAATGGTGCTACGAATTGTGCACCAAACTACATTTTCGCAAAACCTTATCAGCAGATAACATAAGTAGAAACTTTTGAAGGCCTCCGCCGAGAATATTGCAATATTTCCGTCAGTTTACAACAAGGGCCAATACAATATGCGAAATTCAATTAAGTAGAAATGTTTTAAACTTAAACCGGCTTAAGAAATTTTTGGATCACACCAGGCATAAACTTCAATTGAGCCAACTCTTGACGCTTCTCTCTGGAATTCATTTAAGCCCCCCTGGCCGGTGAAACGATTCGTCACCGATGTTTCAGTTAAGAAAAACGGCCCCCAACCCGGCATTACCCCAATCAAAAGTAGCCATTGTGTTAACCGAAGTTCAATACACAACTGTCATTGCGGCAAACCGGGAAATTAAATGAATTACGAAAAGCTCTCAAAGGGAATCACGTTCATATCATAAAATGTAGACCTCGGCCCACTGATTGGCCGTCAAGGGTCGACCAGCTATTTCCGGCAATTGGAGAAGTGCGGAGTACGTAGGAAATAACGTCAGCTCTCGCTTTCTGTCCACTGCTTCAAGTCGATCTTACAAAGTAATTATCAATTATTATGAATTGATAGCAATCGAGAAAGTTTTAATTTCAACTGACCATGAAAAGTTTCATCTAGATTTGGTTTTAATGGGCCCGAAATTTACTGTAGTGATTTTTATATCCTACTGTTGGTCATCCTGGGGTCTCGAAGAAATCGTGCAAATCAGCCCGGGATTTGAGTTTCGCGGGTAAACCGTCCTCAGTTCTCAGTCCACGAAGCGAATCTTTTAGCATTAAGCGAAACACTTATACTCTAACGTTCATTGTTCAATTATTACTGAATTTTCGAAGAGTGCTCAAGTGGGCACCAGTTATTAAAGTAAGAAGCATTGAGGCAGACTTGAACGACGTGTGCGAGACGAAATCGACTAGCTTCTTTAAAGAAAGAACGCGCGTCTTTGGGCGTTCGCAAGTCAGCATTGCCCCTGGCTCCCTTCCTCCCCACTTCCGTTACTATGACAACGCATCAAAACCATGCAGTATTTTTTCCTGGGAGGACATATGCTGACATTTACCAAACCCACTACCACGATGTTAGTGTCTTTTGACCTTTTTAATTATTACATGTGCGATCCTGTTCATCTAAACTTACCCAACCTCTTGGATATGAACAAAAATCGAAGTTTGAAATATTTTTGTACCTGGTGCCAGGGCTGATTGAATAGCAAACTAAGACGATCTTGGAAGTAAGAAATATCGTTTATCAGTATGGATAAAAATGTCGTTTTTAGTTGTTGGAAAATACGAGAAAAGTAATAGAAAATAATTACGTAAAGGCTACTTAACAATTATGAGCTCGAGATTTCTATCGCGTGATAGCTGTTGATAGCTTTCAACAATTTTTGCGTAACACTTTAAAAGTGATTGAAAGCAGATCTCAGAAATTTCTTCATACAACTGATATTTAATTAATTAATTTCGTCAGAAGTGACTGATGATATCTTCAAATAGGCTTGAATGTTGACATGACCCAAAAAGGCAAAGCGTTCGGGCACGAGTTAATTTAAAATGTAGCTTTGCAGAATACACAAAGAGCTGTACTCAAGGAATCGCCATAGCTAGAAAAGAAAAAAGACAAATAATTTTCGACTCCTGTGTGTTGATGTTGAATTCAATATCAAAATATCGAGATCGAAGAGACATGGCCGCGACTATAAACGTAATTATAATCAAATTGAAGACACCCCTTTAATCTATGTTCACGAGGGATACAATGCTGCCAATCTGATCTTGCTTTCCGCCAAACTTTTCTGCCAGAACCAACGGGTTAACCAATGAATACTAGAGAGTGCAACATAACTAACTCGTGGGACGAGCTAAGAAACTGACGTCTTTTTTGTTTATTAAGGAGAATATTATCAGTTTCAGATAAGTGCGTAGTCTTGTTAATACGTCGATCACAAGTCATCTTTCTGTTTCGTGAAAGTTACTAAAACAACAAAAGCCCACGCCTTATACGTAGATCTATATTTTAAGACGCCTCGGCTGTCCTGTAACATAATTCAAATTTCGAAAGTTTTTTTTTTCAAGACTTCCTTTAGTAAACACTTCTGAAATTGGTCTCATTTCTGTGGCAGTCATTTTCAGTAAGTTTCATCTCATTCACTGCCGCGCCCGAAGTTTCGTCTTCCGATTTAATCTTTTTCACCAGAGGTGATCAAAATAGAATAAACGCTAAAGCCTAAAAATAGTTCTTTCCAGATCTTCCGGGTGCCATGAAATGAGAAGACCATGTCAGTTACAAAGCTGATATTTGCTGAATGAGATAATTTCCCTTTTAATGGAGAATTTTACAGTACGAAGTAACACATCCTTATATGGAACTTGGTAATGGCGCAAGGTACAAGCCTGAATGGAAATAACAATAACCCGTAATGAAAGGAAAGTAATCAACAGGATTAACTCAATTATTGACCTTATTTTGATGTTCAGGATTTTCCCCGACGTGACCTTCGAATTCATGAGTGTTTTCCTGACATAAACATTGAAAATGTGGGCTAAAAACATTGAAAATGAAAAACTTGTGTTTGTTAGGCGTGTCTAACATATTAACATTGGCTTGTTCTTGAAAACAAGGTACCGGCCTCCTCACAGTCTTGTTATTTGCGTATGTGGTACTTTGCCACGTAAGATTAACTCTTGACGGATTTTCTAAGCTGTCTGTTAGCACATCTGTAACATTTACGTACCAGCCTACCAAATAAACAGAGCGAAACATTTCGATATTGATACAGCTAATTTATGACATAAATTATTCATCGCGCTTCCGGTAATTACACGCGCTGTTTTTTTCCGGTTCGATCATAGCCCCGCAAAAGGCCCACAGCAGCGAAAACACCTTACACACACGTCTTAAGACGACATAAAAAGATAAAAACAAGCCCAAAAAGGCTCAAAAACTGAGACGCGCTTACAGGAATCCGGGGAAATCTAGAAAACTCTCGAGGAATCCGAAAGCAGTAACGCAACACGTATATCGTGACTTCTTCGTCATAGCTTCGCAACACGTCACAAAGGGAAATAAAATTCTCCACTAAGTCGGTTTGTTTGTCAACGCTCAACGCCTTACGTCATTTCCTGAAAGGATAAATAAAACGACTGAAAAGCAATGTGAAGTTCAGTATTCATATTGACCTCATTCCTTCGCTCACCTGGTTGACTTCGCAGCTTATAAAATCGCAACAACTTCAACGAGTCCGCCACTTCAAAAACACGACTCGAGGAAACATGAATGAAAATATGTGCGAGACAAGGTCAGGTTATTTGGTGCTCGCTCCAGACGCGAATAGCAATCGTCGCATCAGACTCAAGGCTTTTGCCTACACGAGGGTTTCCGATCCGTTCATCGTATTTTACAGTGATTCGGCGGGGATCTGGAAAAAACCCTGCGCTTTTCTTCGGTTGAAATCGTGCCTCATCACAGAAAACAGCGATGTGTCCTTCACGCTGACACCACAAGGCGAGAGGATTGGAAATTCGACGGGAAAGCTGTGCTTTAGTGCGGAAAGCCCCCAGGAGAAAGAGGATTGGGTGAAAGTTTTGAGAGACTTTGAACACAAGGACGAAAGAACTGTTAAGAAAATTAACAGAAGATCAAGGAACAGTAGAATGCTGCCTGTTATTCAAGAAAATTGCTCCGAAGAAATTACTGTTGTGGAACAAAGAAGATCGAGTTTGATTCCAGTATAAATGGAACTTCTGTTAAATTGAAGATGACAAGATGAATAAGATGAACTGAGAAATTCTCGCCAGAAAAGGCAATAATAATTTATAATAGCTTTAGCGGAGGATAAATTTTAAAGGACAATCAGAGAATTTAATATATAAATATTCTTATCGAAGGCAGCATTCAGATCACAGTATTTAGATTTAACTACCCAAGAAAATTTTCTGAAATGCTGAACAAAAGAGAGAAATGTACGTAGTTTAGAAATCCTGCCTCTTTAAATTTTTGTACGTGAGGTATCAGCACAAGCGTGTTATGTTTTATTAGAAAATGAAAGTCATTTTGCATCTGTTGAATTTGACAGTCGCTTGAAACGTGACTGAATTGCAAATAGCCGTTATCAATGGCACAAAAGGGTCAACGAGGGACAACGTAATAAGTAAAAATGCTTGTAAATAATCCGTCTTAATCCTTCGCAATTTGTTTGTAGTAGGACGTCAAAATAAATACGTTTTGATAGCATAATACTTCTCAACTTAAAAACTTTGTAAATATTAAGAGCGAAGGAGTAAATGTTTTTTTTTAAAGAAGTGAAGTATGTTCTGCTTTTAGTAACAATAAACTGAAGCTGTCTGAGGTCACCACACTCTTCTTGTTTTTGGTTTCTATGAGGACGTGATCGCAATAATTTTTAATTCTCCCACAGTGCTAATTACTCTTTCAACACCAAAAGCGAATAGTTTTACGCTATGATCTCACGCGAACGAAAACAATGCATGCGTAAAAATAATTCATTGATGATAGATATAAACATCGATAACTGAACATGAGTAAGCAAAAACGATGACTCAGAAAAACAAAACAACTTTTGCCCCTACGACTTCGATCTCTTACGACAATTTCGAACTTTGAGGCTCTGACTGTACTTTCCAATTATAGAAATGACCAGACTACTACTCATGAACCGCTACAAAAAAATGTTTTGAGTAAAAATCACGCAAACTTTTACCATTAACATATAAATTACTGTTTCCGTGCCATTCTTTGAATATTTCGTCGTCAACCTTGTTTGCAATCTTTGTTCATTTGAAAGTTACCTGATGGTGTAAGCTCTTGTCTTAACTGAGAAGGATCGAGGGAATAAAAACAGCGATAATGAAAATTGGAAGTTCAACGTAGGAGTAAGATGATTGAAAACGATTCGTAGACAATGGTCTGATTATCTGACATACTTTCATAAAAATTTTAAAATAACGCCGATGGGGATTAAAAAATCACTTTTAACCCCGTGATGAGCCCGAGAATACGGGAAGCTAAAACTTCTCTACCTGTAAGAATATATTTTAATCAAAATTACTTTATGAGTCTTACTTGAACAATTCTAAGAATCATTTCAGATATACAACCCAGTTTTACTTAGTGTACAGACGTTTAACGGCGGGGAAAAATATTTCGATTATGCCGATCTGGAATTCTGAGCGTTGCGTGGTGCGGGACCGAGTTGACCTGTGAGATGGTTAGTCTGTCAGATTCCATGTTTTCAGAGTTCGGCTATTCATAGAATCGCTTGTATTAAAAAAATATTTAGCAAAAATAGCAATGTCATGAAAGATACCGCGACCTCTCTCTGACATTTCCTCGCACGTCTCAGGTCTAATGCCAAATGAATAAATTTTCATAAATTGCGCAAACAGATGGTCACGCACGTAAAGGCGACGAGAACATTTAAAGAAAATTTTACGAAAAAAGATTATTCACCCTCCTAGTTCCAAAATTCTGCAGTATAACGTAAAAAAGGCCTACAGTTCATAGGCAGAGAAGTATAGCGAGATTCGAGTGAAAATAGAACTGTATTATTTATTCAAAACTGATGACATAAATTATGTGAGTGCCTGTCATTCGCGATTGGTGCATTGAAACACTAGTATAGTGATAGTAGCACGAATGAGGAAGTTAAATACAAATTGATCACAAAGGTAAAACACACTTTAAAGACCATCTTCCTTGTTTATAAAGTCGTTTCTATTCCACAGAATGGAGTTCAAGTACTTTGATCAAAAGCGCAAACGCGTAGGCACAAACTGTCTGTCTGAAGAGCAGAGCGGGCGTGAAGGGGATGCCGGTCATGAATATGGGGGCGGAATCATTTTTAAAACAGTTTTTAGCTACAAAACTGATGAGTTAATAACCGGGGCGAGGATGTCGGGGGCCGGAGGTGTGTGACGGGGATTTATGGTACAATAAACTTATTTTTTCTATCTCTTTTACAGTTTTGTTTTGACTGAGTCATATGGTTAATTTCCAGCTGGTCTCTGATCAGTATTTGTTAGTACACGTACATTAAAATTAATCCATCAACTTTAGTAGCAACACCAAATTGGGATTTGGGTTTTTTGTGACATTTTTTTTCATCGCCTTAGTTCTTTCGCTAGTTTCGTGTTTTTCTCGGGTTTTTTTTATATCACGTACTTGACCTCTGAAGGTGTTTCCAACAAGTTGCTTCTGCTGCGGAGAATATCTCGAAATCTATTTTACGGCGATTGTACTTTACTGTAAATCCTTTCTTTTTTAATATTTTCATAAAACAAACCGAGACTGGTTGATGCCCGGGTTCCCAGGCTCATGAGTTCTAAAGCAAACTCTCTGTTCGATATTTCTTTTAGCAATTCTGTTTACCTTCAACCGGAAAGTGTGGCGAGTGCGAATGTTTTTAATAGATACATGTACTCAAAGAAGCTGGGAAAAATGTTCAAACTTCCCGCGTTTCAGGTGTGCTGTGACATGTTGCTATGGCGTCCACCTGCCTTTACTTCCCTGTTGGTAATTTAAGCTGTTGTGAGTATTAATGAACAGATGAACAAGTTCCTGTCCGGCTAAACATGACACACTACAGCTCATCACGATTTGCATCTGTCGGATACCGTATTGGTCATTTGCGATCGCAAAATTTAAACTTGTGATACGGAAACGGTCTTCAACGTGTCACTGATGTATTTTTAGTTAAATGATGTTATGAACTCAAGATTTCTAAAGCATATTTCTATTGCGCAACCATAATTTGCAACCATAACGTATAAAGTCAAATATGGTCTGGCCCCTCCTTACATTGCAGACTTATTTGTTGCTACTAATTCTCAGTATCATCTTAGAAACTCTGATTTCGTCATACCGAGATTTCGGCCTGTTGCTTATGGCAAACACAGCCTGACTTATCTAGGCCCTGTCATTTGGTCCAAACTTGACAAATCTATCCGATCGTCTGAATCATTAGACACTTTTAAAAAACGCGTTAAAAATGTTAACTTTACAAGCCTGCTGGATTATACTTGCAAAGACTGTTTTTTATGTAACAACTAACAACCGATCTTCAGATAATGCATGACTCATGTAAATATATTTCATAATTGATTTTAATGCATGACGCACCGTTTATTCAATATATACATATGTACATATATTTCTATTTTATTTACTTGATAACTAATTTTTAGGTAGGTGTCCCCAATAAGTATACATTGTATGCTAGCGATTTCGACACATTAATAAAGTTCTTACTTATTTACTTACTTCGCACAATGGAGCAGTGAAAATACAAGTGAGGCATGTTTTCCTCTGTCGTATGACAAAAGGTACAGAGAGGAGACTCAATCTTCCCAATTTTAAAAAGGAAGTCATTGAAGGGTAGAATTCTATTCAAAACTTTATATTGGAATTCACGGGTTTTTGTATCAATGGCGCATTCAAAAGGGATTGAGTAAATAGTTTCCCACTCAAGAGGGAGTTCATCGGAGGCATAGTGCTCTTCGAATTTTCTTTTCGCTGTAGGTGGTTTTGAGATCTTTGAAATAAGGAGTCTGTAAGTTTTCTTTGACGATAACAATTCTGTTTCGGAATACTTCACGTTAAAAAGTTCTGTTTTTAGTAGTACCTCACTTGCGTTGTTGGTCATGATTTTTTTCCACTCTGGCAACAGCGAGTGATATAAGCCCTTCAGGTAAAGAAAATCTACCATATTAAGTTGTAGTTCTGTTATGCGTGGTTCAATGTGAACAAATTTAAACAAGTCTCCGACTTTGCAGAATCCTTTAGAGAATAATCTTTGGCCGTTGAAAACTGATTTGTCATTCACACAAATGTACTTGTTGTTCCAAATAATTTGGTTAGCTATTTCAACAAGAGAAGAGGGATTAGAGTTGTTCAAAAGGGTCCAAGCAATGAAACATTCCCTATAATATCTTGGTAGTTGTAGAGGCAGTTTCGACAAAGTAAAATTGCAATGAAATAACACTTTACCTCCAAATCTATTAAGGTAGTGATTTAAGATGTACTTCCAAGGACTTGGCGAGTCATCCAAAAACTTTTGGATGCAAGTAATTCTTTGTGCATCAATCATAGATTCAATGTGAGGCATTCTCAGACCACCTTCGTCGATATCGTTTATCAAAGTAATGCGTTGCACTTTATCTTTGCCTTTCCAAACAAAATTATATAATATGCGATTGATCTCTTTTGTAAAATCTTTGTTAGTGCCAATTAGGCTCAAACGGTACAAAACGTTTGGAATAGCAAATGTTTTGATGATCTGTATTCTACCAATCAACGTAAGGCCTCTCCAGCTCCAACAGTGAAGGGTCTTCTTTAAGGATTTAGTGATGGTCTCAAAGTTAAGTTTGAAAGAGAGCACACGATCATACGTTAAGTGTATTCCCAGAATTTTAACTGCTTTGGTTACTTACTCCACCCCTAGCGCTTCTGAAGTTATGTTGGAGGGACCGAGATTTAGTACTTCTGTTTTTTGCTTATTTTCTTTTAAACCCGAGTACTTAGCAAACAAACTTAATTTAACCGAGAGTTTATGAAAAGACTCCGTATTTGCTACGAAGACAGTTAGATCATCGGCAAAAATGATTAGTTTTAGTTCCTGTTCTTCAATTTTAATCCCTTGAATAGTTGTGTCGTTTCTGATATCAATAGCTAGGACTTCCAATACAAGAATAAAAAGATAAGGAGAGAGAGGATCACCTTGGCGCACCCCTCGAGATAGTTTGAAGTGTGAGTCTAAGAAAATTCCAGTTGACCGAGTCAAAAGCTTTTTCGAAATCTATGGCTACCAACAAGGAACTAATATTTTTGGAAGCTGTATAAGACATGATATCATCAATTGTGCGCACTGCATCGAAGATTGTCCCGCCTTTGACATAAGCATTCTGATTATGGTGTATGATATGTGGTAATACCTTTTCCATCCTTTTAGCGATAGCTTTAGATCGTGATAGGTACCGAATCTATGAAGGCATGCGAAAGTTCTGAAAGCTAGCGGTTGAAACTGAAGTGTGAAGAAAAATTTGAAATATAGTCGGTATGTGCATGAAACTGAAAACTGAACAGACTTTAATTGGCCCTTTTTATACTAGAGACGCATTATCCGTCCAGACGAATTATGCGTCTGTCATTTTATCCGACTAGTATAAAGACGGGACGAACTATATATCCCGGAGGGGGGCGGGGGGTACTAAAAAAATTTTAATACGGGGAGGCTCCGCCCCGAGGTCGGATCCCTTACCCTTTTATATACCATTTTTGACAGAAAAGGTACCCCTTTCGTATACCTTCCATTGACAAATAGTACCCCTTTCGTATATACCTAGAAACGTAACGTTCAATAAATTAAAACAGTGCAGTCATAAGGTATGTGTGTTCCAAATATTTTAATGAAAGGCCCTTTCAAATACCTCAATGACAGATTTCCCTACCTTTTCATATATTTCGACTCGTGAAATCCCTATAGGGCCTACCCTTTCATATACCTGAAACGTGAAAAAGGTACCCCTTTCGGGCGGAGCCTCCCCGTATAGGACATTATAGGGAGTACGCCCCCCCCCCGTGCTATATATGGAGACGCATAATACGTCTGGGACGAACTTGGCCGGACAAACGTTTGTTCTGCGTCTGTTTAGTTCGACTAGTATAAAGAGGGGCACAAGATGCATTATGCGTCTAGACGAACTATCCGCTTTAGTACGTCTTCAAAGACGCACTAAATAAGATAGTTCGTCTAGACGCATAAAGCGTCTTGTGCCCCTCTTTATACTAGTCGAACTAAAAAAACGCACTACAAATGTTTGCCCAAGTTCGTCTCAGACGGATTATGCGTCTCTAGTGTAAAAACGGCCAATTTATTCAAACTCTTTAGGAGTACACCAGACTTGCAGGTAATTAAAGGGGATGGGAGGGGAGGGGGGGGAAGCAAATTGAGAAGATTCAAGCCCTTTGAGTTGATCTTCGCAAAATGGGTTTTCCGTCAGCTCACGCAGGCTCACTTGGTTATGTGACCATGCGCGTTTGCCCGTTGTCAGGATTGGTCATTTCGTGCTCATGGCCGTCTTCAAAAGTAGCTATCTTCCGCAGTCAGACCTGAAGGCCAAAGGGGCAGAGAAGTCAGAGAATACGTGGGATTTCGCTGTCTTGTTTATGTGCCGCACGTCATATATTTTAAGAAACTCTTCAAAATTCCAAACGACACCTTATCAGCAAGGTGAGCCAAAATACCGTGCATTACAATGCGGCGTGAAACCGGTTCATAGATTGTTCTCAGGAAGAGGTTGACCGATTTTGATCGCCCCGTGGTCCGACCCCTTACCCTTTTATATACCAGTTTTGACAGAAAAGGTAGCCCTTTCGTATACCTTCCATTGGAACAGTACAGTCATAAGGTATGTGTGTTCGAAATGTTTTTATGAAAGGCCCTTTAAAATACCTAAATGACAGATTTCCCTACCCTTTCATATACTTCGACTCGTGAAATCCCTACCCTTTCATATACCTGAAGCGTGAAAAAGGTGCCCCTTTCGGGCGGAGCCTCCCCGTATAGGCCATTATACGGAGTACCCCCTACCCCGGGATTGTGGTTTGTTTTTTTCTTTGAAGTTTACCCCGTTGTTGGTTTAAAAGCAGCTAACTCTGTCCCGTATGAGCAAGGTATTAAAGATTCAAAGCTTAAGTCCACTTGAAAATTCCGTCGGATACAATCGCAGAGGTCAGGATCATTGCAATTGTGCCTGTGATTTTGCATGTTTAATGAAGCAAACGCGTTCATTTCTTTAGAGGAAAACTATTCAGCGCGAAAACCGCAGCGAGAAAAAGGAGAAATTGCACATTGTTGCGTTATAGAAGTACTAGATGATTATCGGAGATTAGGAGACAAAAAATTATATCAATAATACAGACCACACGCAGATTTGCTGAAGAGGCTGTTAATGATGATAATAAAAAAAAAACCGTCACGTTTCAGGAGCGCCTTGACCGAGAGATCAACTGTCTTAATTAACGTTATACAGAAAATGTAGCGCGTAAGACCTGACATGAATTTATGTCATTACCAGCCGTAAGGTGAGAAATAAACGGTTCAGGGTAAGAAGTTTAACTCCTCTGTAAGTAAACTTCCGGTTCTTGCCATGAAAGGGTGAAGCCAACAAGTGCTAGCACCCTGACTGCAAGAATTCCAACGGTGACCAGACAGACATCAGCCTTTGCCATTAAAGTATCACGTAATTTGGGTCTGAACCCAAAACTGCGCTTCCTCACGATTTTAACAACTTATGACAAAAATTGCCCTGACAGTATCTCTGCAAGCACTACACAAAACATTTGGTTTCGGTAAGTGAAAATCAGTGCCGTCGACGCCCAGGTTTGCGAACAATGCTCTATCAAAGAAAACCTGAACAAAACATTTTTATGTTTCATCGGGTAATCACAACCGAGGTCAGTTTTGCGGTACACGGTTTGGCATGACTTGGACAGACTATATATCAGGGATGGCGCCTTCCAGTGGACACACACTTCCAAGCAGCACCGATCATGTAGGGTCAGGTTATGAGGTTCCAGACGAGGAACCCAGTTGGTTGAATGGGATTGTTGGATCTCGTCATTGATGCAAATGATTTCTCCAGTTATTCCCTGGTTAAAAGCCATCGAGACCTTTTCAAGTAGTGGCAATCCCCGACTTGAATGATACTGCTTGGAGATAACATATTTATTTACCTCGCTTGCAAGTTCTATGAGGGGAAAACGGTTCTATTCTACCGTCAAATCCAGTTTAAAATGCTTGACAGTCCAACCGCTGGATTCTCTGCACTGCGCCTTCTTCAATTCACTGATCCTGACCAAGAGTCCTACACCCACTATCCACAATATACCTGGTAAAGAAAAAATGAAACGTTCAAATTCGAAACATTTCGAAAATGGGATGAGGAAAAAGGCTGAGTCCTTTGACGATCATCGAACCCATGAACTTCCGCGCAAAGGGTTACATCCAGATTGTGCATGCTTTAATTAAGAAGCGGTTCAACCATTTGTAATGGTCAGGTGAAATTCTCATTAGGGCCTTTCGTGCAGGGCACTTTTACTCGCGATGCTTTCTGACCTTTCTAATGTGTTAAAGCAAGATGGTTCTTATTTTGAGATCTGTGGAGGAGAGTTTCAAATAACAGCTATTGAGGAGGCCTTTCCTGGGCTGCGTCAGTAACAAGTTGTTGCTCAAACAACGCTCTCTCTCACCCTTGTCCACTATGCAGAAGTCAGTGGATACCTTTCGTCTTGTGGACAGGTATTCCTCCACAAGATAAAGAAAGTTCTATTTTGAAACACTGGGACGAAATGTCTATTATTCTGTGCAAGGTGCTGGAATTCGCATAATTGCCAGTGTGCACTGTTCCAAGTTGTACTCATGTAAACCTGGTGTTGCTATTTTCGTCCTGTTTACCGGCAAAAAAGTCAGATTTCCGGAGCGAGCCAGCTTTAAAAGTTCTTTTCAACAATACTGTATATATTTCGTCAATACTTGCAAACGATCCTGACATTTTTTGCGCATTTGACTTGACTTGGACACTTAAATTTCATTAAAGGGAGTAACGCCCTAGAATCGAATAATGCCTGTACTCAATCGGCTTTCTGTGCTTGCTCTCCGTATCATTGATAAACGATCCTTATCAGATATTTACCCTATACCTCCAAAGGAATGCCGAATAAAGTGACATACTGACATCATTCAAGACATTTAAGACGTTCTAACTAAGGCAGAGCAGATGAATTGCTTTCTATCGTGATTCTCTCCTCGTGCTTTGGATTTCCGTGCTAAGACTGGCGTCTGGTGAAGTTTCTAAGCACAACGCCCTGGATTCTCGCGGTATGATTTCAAGTGCACGGTTTGTATCGAATCTTTTTGGATTCTAGTACTAGGCTATAAAACGTTTGGGGTTGGCTAAATTAGTTGGATCTTTCTTGTGTTCGTTTAGGCGAATGTGTAGTTTTCGTTGGTTTGGCCGACATCAGACTCTCAACACTTGTTGTATTTCAATGTAAGGCGGAAAGCGTACCAACAGTTTCACGGCAACCGAAAATGATTGGAGAAGTGTTACCGTAAATAAAACCAAAGGATGATGAAGCCCATAAGCAACACATTGACTATATCAGTCCTAAAAGAAACCATTTTGAATCCTACTTTTCTTTTCGCACACCCCTCAGCCTGATGACGATAATGGTATAAGTAAACTTTAACCGCAACTTTGACAAATGTTTTCCTGCAGACGATGAGTTGATTCTGTTCAAATTATAAATTCACATATACGTACCACACGGAGGTTGTTACACAGCTTACTCCGCGGTATTTAAACAGCTGGACAAAAGAGGCCTTGATCCCATTTAGCACTGAGTTATTCTTCTGGCTAGACCAAGCTTTTTCGAGAAACAGGAAACACATTTTATTCAAGTCTGTTGACGAACTGTTTGAAACCAATTTCCGGTTCATTATCGCTTTCAACAATGCAAATGACAGCTGTTTTCTTTTAGCAGGGTTCGCGTGTTTTGTATCCATTCATTAAACTATTAGCTACTATTTGCAAGCGTGTTATCGAGAAGATGAAGTTTATTCTACAGTAACTCTTATCGTTAAAGGTGAGTAACTATCCCATATCGTAAATTTTCAAGCTTGCCACCAAGCTTTAGCTAGATTCCTGTAGACTAGCTGACAGTTGAGACATCTACTTTAAACTGTGCTCATTTCGATAGATTTGCGGCACGACATAATCTTCACTGCTAAAACGAGAAGTTAGCCAAAGCTGCCAGATAATTTTTTCTCTTGCTACTACGATTAGTTGCTAATCCGTTTATTTTTAATTGTTTTTCTTTCTGTGAAGTAATACAAAAGGCGCGTAGGGCGTCCACGCATGCAGCATTCCTGTTGCATTTTCTCTGAGTAAGTAAGAGTGCGAGCAATTATAAACTATACCGGCTCTGATTGAACCAGTTTGTTTATTGTTGCCGGTAAGGTTTGATCTCAAAAAGCTGGAACAATGCAACTGACTTACGGTTATCTGTTAGTTCTCTTTACCGGATATTCGTGCAAAAACACAAGAGTGTCCTGTATTTGCTGGTGTGTTTGTTGGTTTGTTTACTTGTAACATTTGTTATCACGCAACAAACATGCACTGGTGGAACTCAGGGTCAATCTATTGTAGATTTTCAACGTGGGCTATTGTTCAAGATTTTGTTTTTAAAGAAGAAAAATGGCAAGACGACTCTTATCACTGAACTGGGAAGATTCTTTAAGAGTTAGGTCAAGTTATACAGAGTAATCAAACTTTGAGAAAAGGAAATGTAACATTCAGGTTGTCCACACCAGTGAACAAAATTTTTTTAACTCTTTTTCTTGTTACCACGCTTCTTGGCAGTCGTCTTTTGGTTTGCTAGTTTTAATGCAGTGCCAGTGAATTTTTTTTTAATATTACGTAAGATATTTTCATTTTACATCACGGGCATTTCAACATAAACACCTTTCTTCTTATCATGTGATCCGCATAGCAGATTACGTCAAGTTCACTTCATGCAAAGCGCAAACACGAACGAGTTATTTTCATGGTATAACGGCACCTCGCAACACTTCAAACTGGTGCTATGAAAACAATAGCAAAATGTGAAATAATTAGTTGTGTTTTCAAGTGACGGCATCGCCTGTTTTTTCAACAAGAATCTTATCTTAAGATCGCCGTGGGAGGGAACAGTGATTTTGACAATTCTGCTAGTTATGCTGGGATGTTCTTAAATTGATGAGGTAGAAAAATTGTCACCCACTGGGATCAAGGCCGTCACCACTGCCACCAGTGTCGCCTTAGACTGACCCCATTCTTTCCACTTGACAAAGACTGGGAGGATTTGGAAGGGACGCCTTTATCATGCAGAGGCACGATTTGCTTGTTTTTGGACCTCACTGCCACAGTGTCAATTGGATATTAAGTTAATCGTTAAGGCCTGACACAATCTAGTTTCGATCGTCAACAACTACACTAATGAGATTGTAGGCAAGAATAAATAGATTCCACAGCTTTCAAAACAAATTGCTTGCAATGCCCAGAAACCAGACAGGATTGTTCTTCGCATAATAATACGACAATCAATGATTAGCTTTTGCCCGGGTACAGTTCAGTTCAGACGTAGCCTCCTACGCAGACGTGCTGTGGGGAGGAACGCGTGACGAACCCAAAGAGCGTCTGCGTAGGAGGCTATTCAGACGGTGATTTACATTGAAAGCTGAGGTACTTTCTGTTTGTAATCTTGTCGACGTTGTGCTGTATAAGATGTTTCTAACTTTTGAGCGTGGCTGAAGTCCTAGGAAGTGACCATTCAATCAAAAGCTAACGATCAGTACTTCAAGTAGTGGTGCTTATACTTTTTCCGCACGCTTGTACTTATCTATTGGGGGTGAAAGATTCCAACTCTTGTACATGCTGCTGTGTACGTAACTTAGCACCAGTTTAGTTCAGCCCGAATGCATCTAAAACGACAATCAATATCTCAATGTGCTTTGATTCACTCGTTGTTATCTTTGGCTAAGAGGGGCTCTTTTGTCTCATGATCAAGTTTATCCTATCTGTTTTCCCATAATTTAGCATTGCAAACAAACAATTAACCATCCCACAAAAGGTTTCTCAGGTGACGATTATCTTTTGCTACGAGGTGGCACTGAACTCTCTGTTTCAAGTACTCACTTGTTTTTTTTCTTTATTTAGCACTCAACTAAGCAGTTAAAAATCCTCCAAAAGCTTTCTCGGGTCATGGTTATCTTCTGCTACGAGGTGGCAGCTCTTTATTTCAAGTTTACAGTTAAAAATCCCCAAAAGGTTTCTCGTGTCATCGTTATCTTTGCCTACGAGGAGACAGTTCCTTGATTCAAGTTATTCAAGTTGTTTCTCTTTCATTTAGCGCTCAACTAAACTGATTAAAACTCCCTCAGAAGGTTTCTCGTCCCAATGTTATCTTTGGCTACGAGTTAGCAGCTCTCTGTTTCAAGATTATCTCACTTATTTCCCACGCAGTTTATCACTCGATCAAATGTTATGAAAACACTTTCGAGTAAGTTGTCTGAGTGGATACTGTTTTGCTTGAAATCAAACAGCGAAGAGACACCGCTCTGCGGCACACAAGGCAGTTCCGGCCAGGCTTGCTGATCCCGGCCGGGTTTCACTGACTTGCAGCAACTCTCCAGGGCAGAGAGAGAGGTAGAGCTGACTCCACGGTTTTGGATTCAAAGGTCTTCAAAAAGAGTTCAGGAGGGTCATAGGCCGTGCTTCTAATTTTAGGTTTCGTTATTCTAAGCATGGAATTTGAGAAGAAAAATATAATATGACCACTTGAATGAAAGCTTTGAGCAAATCTTACCTATGTGCGGATGCCCAAACTATTAGTGCTAGTCAACTGAAAAGCTGTTTTGAAATTAACAATTGGTTCATGCGTCCGCGTGCGTTCATCGAGATATGAAGCACGCGGGAAGTTTGGAGAGCACGAAAAGATGCGTAAGAGTTGCTCTAGGCTTAGCCGAGAGCAACTCTAGCTTCTTGAGTGCTCTCCGGTAAACTTCCCAAGTGCTTCATATCTCGATGAACCCACAGCTGACGCATGAGCCAATTGTTTAATTATAACATTTATAACGCGGTAGTTTAAATATTGTGTAAAGAGAAATTCCCTCTGCTACGTCATCAGCGTGCACAATAGACCATTTTGTTCATGCTCATAGTGACAAGTTGGGATTTAAATTTTGGCTTCCTGCAGGTCAGTCGTAGTCGTAACACCGATGTTTCAAGGAAGGAAAATACTTAAAATCGAGTGATTTCCCTTGTGTCTTCAAGTGTAATGCTATGAAATCCATTCTTCAAACTCTAAAGGGAACAAGAACCGTTCCAAATCACTAAGCTCTTTGCGTTTTATTTTCTTCCGATTAGGTGGGTGTGGCCGACATTATTGTTTTAAAAAGGAGATGCGTCATGGCCTCCTTCTCCAACTTTGTTCCCAGGATCTCACTGCACTCCCGATAGAGAAAACCTGGAGACGAATTTGCCTCATTTACTGTAAAATTAAATACTAAACCACTGATCAACAGGAACGAGGACTCCGTAGCAGGTTGAGAATGAAAGGAAGAAAAATTCTCGTGTATTTTTAGATCATGCCAGTCAAAGCTTCTCAACTATTATTCGCTCACAAATGCCGAAAATGAACACAAAATGAAACAAGAGCACCTCAACATGTAATAAAACCGTCCGGGCAAACTGCTCTTGAACTCCTGTAGTTATCGCTAAACCGCATTAAGATTTCAAGGAGCTTAGGGGTAGGTGTGAAGAACAATTTACAATAACTGCATACCTTCCGCAAATCATGCCAATTATCACTGTAAAACAGGCCAAAAGGTCCCCGATACGGAGGACTGTCGTGGTTCAGACGTGCACTGTTGAATTGCATCACTATCTACTCTTCCTGTTAAATAACGTAAAAAATAAGTATGTGAGCAAGCTGTTATTATCCAGTCACGATCAACAAGAGATAAATGTCGGTTATGTCTCTGCCAGATTTCAGTCAATCAGGAAAAAAGGGCGGATCTCCCTTGGATAAAGGAAGGTTTCCTCAGGCCAGTCGATCATTTATCACAAGACTGTAGCACCTCATACTTCATTAAGACAACAGTGCTCTGCTGACTTCACCTCTCTGGTATCAGTATATTTCAGGTAAGTTGCTCTTTTAAATCTATACCTATTCATTACCATTAATTCAGTTCATGAACATTTTTGAGTGTTTTCGTCTATCATTCGATCCTGATAAGAGCTGATGTTGCTGCTGTTACTCACAGCCATGGGACATCAAAAGGTCCGTGCATAACCGAGTTGCCTTAATCATAGACACGACACCTTTCGAAACAGTTAAAATATTACAAACTAAACAAGGTAGGCGGGTAAATTCAGGGAATCGAACCAGGTTCCTTCCACATTGAAGGCGATCATTTGCCTCCTTGAACATGTCAGCGTAGACGAGCGGAAAAAAGACGAGAACTACACTGGCGTTTGCGTCAAGAAAGCTCAGCTAGCCATTCTGTCCTGTAGTTTCAGGCGATGCATGGCGTAATCAAAAACAGAACAGTTCTAAGGGGGCAGAGTTCAAATCTGCGCGAAGGTGAAACTGTTGTACTCGTCGCTTAATTTGTTTAGTATACTTGAATAAAAATCTCTTTGTAAGCGTGATTATTGGTATCTGAAATTGACAAATCTGTTTTTTTTAGTGTCATACGTAAAAACTAATAACTGTGCCATGCGATAACCGAGATTATATCACCCTAGTGTTGTTCACAAAGCAAACGAGCTGATGTGTTGGTTACGTGCTAGCGCAATCCACGTTAATTGCCAAGATACGCCTAACAGCAACTGGTTCAGTAAATGTCGGCTTTTTGCTGGAGGAAATTTATGCTGCGAAGATTAAACATTCTCCAGTACGTCCTGTTAACCGTCATAGATTATCAGAATATGCCTTCCGTCTATCCTAAGATTTTGTGGATAAAAAGAGAAAAGTTCAGCTGATCTGTACCGCAATAGATCATAGTTGACGTTTAACAGGGCTGCGAAACAATCACGGAAAAACACTTAAACTCCGGCTTGGAGGCATGACGTCATAGCAATTTACGTCAAAAATCATTTTATTGTTCTCCTGGCCAAGACTTCGTACAGTAATTTCAAGTATTTGGCACGGAGAACCTTGCTCTGCGGGCTTAAATTTACGTTGCAAGTATTTAACTTTTTCGATTTAACAATTAGGTTATGAGCTCGAGATTTCTATCGCGTGATAGCTGATGACGGAGCAGCCCGAATCAGCTATTACGCATAGAAATCGAGAGCGTATAATCTAGTTGTTTTAGTATAAATCTACTGTTCGTTCAAAACTAAGCGAGTAAATTATCTAAATCCTCCTCCAAACGCGAAGAAGCGGCCGCCATTTTGTTGACAGCTGCTACTCACTTTCTATCCCAGAATAGATAGCAAGTGGCGTAGCCAATCAGAGAACGGCATTCGTAATAGAACTCTAGTCATAATAATAATCATCATCATCATCATCTTTATTAAAGCCTCAATTCTTTCTAGCCGGGCACACATGCTCTACTAATCGATGAGACTACTTCAAATCAACCCTAAATAAAGTAGAATTAAATCAAATCAAGTCAAATGTTGGTTTTGTGGTGAGGGGAAACCGGAGTACCTGGAGAAAAACCTCTCGGAGCAGAGTACAGAACCAACAAACTCAGCCCTCTTATGAAGCCGAGTCCAGGAATGGAACCCGGGACTCTAACACCTTTTATAAGAACAAAGTTCATAATCGTCTGCATGTGTTTGGTGAGACAATTCCCCAGCTCGATAAATGAAGTAGCAGTCAAGTCCAGCCATAACACAGATGATTGAACATAAAGTTTTGGTGTACCAACTCAGTTGATATGGTAAATTTGCTATAGTAAAGAGCCACTAACATTCCGTACAAGAGCAAACTGAACGCCTGAAATATCAGCGGTTGCGTCTCTTTACGGGGGCCAATTTACGTCATTAAATTAAGAAACTAAGCCCATCATTCACCTGTGCTTTAAAGTAACCGAGGAAGTGTGGGAAACTCAGCACTCCAGGCTTTAAATGTTCCCAAATACTGACATGTATTGAAAATTGTGTTACAATATTGGTAGATCACGACCTTAAAGTTTGCCCTTGACTTTGAGTTAGCCGGCTACTAACGCCATCTTTTGAATTTTAAGGGGCGAAATGACTTGTTTTATGTACTTTGCTTGCGCTCTAGGAACTCTGTTTGGCCGTTAAAAAACTAAGAACTGTAAGTTTTCCGTGGTTTTCACGCGACCAACTGAATAACATTTGCCCCAGAAATGTTAAAGGAAACTGTCCGGCGTTGCATTCTCATAATCCAATAAAAATGTTCACGGACACCTATTCGACTGAAACGTGCCTGTCTGTATTTGCTCTCTTATCAGAGAAGGGCAAAAATTCATGACGAAATCTCGCAACTATTTGGCAACCGACCCGACGGATTTTCTTGAATTAATATAATCTATCTAATGAACAGGAACAAGACCATGTCAAGATGCTCTCGGTTATTTCTGGTGGAATCACTTTGCCATTGTACATGACGTTCATCACATTGGCAACTTCTAGGCGATGAGTTCTTGACTGACAAATCAAGATTCCTCTTTGGTCGTTTGCCACTCTCGGCTGACTCGGCTGTGTTCGTTAGATTCACTTGGTGGGTGGGACAGTTCACATAAGCTACGGTAATGTCTGCGTCTTTCAGTTTTATTGAAACTACATACGATGTACCCATTTCCGGATTTACTTGGAATGGACGTCCTAAATTTAACTGTAAGGACTCCTGATAAGTACACGACATCGTTAATCCAATATTACTCGTCTACTACAATCACAACATTAAAACACTTCAGCTGTTACGCGTATTGCTGTGATAAACACAGATAAAACCTATTGTTAGTCGATACCCTCCAAGAGGCTCAAAGTGAATCACCTCGTTGCGGCAATGATCATTGACAATAAAACCGACCACGAAACAACTCTTGAATATCCTGAGATTTTAAAGGTGATTCGCTCTACGCTTTTAGCAAATAGGATTCCATCGCGTGATAGGAAAGGACTAACAGCCACTGGCTGGGCGAGTTGAATGCATTATTGACGTAGCATCATTTACGGAAATCGTCAAGTTAGGCGTCTGTAGTCGAGGCTTTTAAGTAGTTCTTATGAAAGACTGCTTCGTTAATGCTATCAGCGATCCCAGCCGTCTGAAATTTTTCACATAGAAGCAGTTTGGTATAGCGATCCCTGCGTTCCTTTATTCTAATTGGAAGAAAAGCACTCAAGAATTCATGCATGGATAAGATTTTTGATTGCGGATTTTGTTATTCAACGCCAGAAGAGTTTAACATTCTTTCACTCAAAATTCTCCACTACCCCGGCGTTCCTCGTGGTAGCTGCTGTTCGTAGGTCTGGGAAACGCGCAGACAAACGACGAGAACAAGGTAGGGCAATATCAGATGATAAATGACAGTGTATATAGCATACAATACCGGATCGAGGTCAGACAAAGCAACTCCGGGTGGGCATTTTGGCAAAAAAATGCCGCACCAAAAAATTAAAGGGTCCCTGAGTGAACAAACTTATTACTCGAAAGGCAATGGTGCACTTTCCGAGAGTTAACTCTGAATTAAGGTTTATGAGGTTTAGACTTGTAGCCAGTTTGAAAGGAACTGTGTTCACTAAACAAGTTTAAGCAGAGGTTAAGATATTTTTATTTGCCATGCACAATTTTCATACGACACGCTGTTTCATTTATTTCGAATGAACATGTTCAAAATCGTTCAGTTGAAATGTCAAACTTGTGATACATAAGGAATATAGGCCACCTGGGCAAAATTTTGTCGTATCCCGAGTTTGGAGAGTGTGCACAAATTTTATACTGCAATCAGTATTTTTGACTCCAGGAATCCGGCACTGATGCCGCACTTTAGATTAAGTTTCTAGCCTGAGGATAAGGCTCTGAATATAGTATCTTCAAGAGAGATCACAATCTCTCTGGTTGAACGAAATTATATAACCCAAGCATTTTAGTATTTCGTGCCGAATTAAAGACCTTTACACTGGCTTCACTTTTCTTCGGTGTCTAAATGGATCTTCTTCTGTAGACACTGCAGTTCTTCTTCATGTCACGCAGGAGAACTGAATAGCACTTTCAAGTTGTAATTTAAGGGAAACCATGATAGCGAATCGTGCAGAAGTGTCCACTCAGTCATGCAGCATCGAAAGAGGGTGTTGCAATTTTTGGTGGACTTTGTTTCTTCATCGCATGTGGAAGTTTATGTGGAACTAGAACTAACAAAAGAGGCTTTGGCTAGATGAAAAAGGCTCTTGGGAAATTAAAGCCTACTCAGCAATCAAATTTCCGTGTAACATTTTATTTTAAATTGTTGCTTTTTTGGAGTGTTGCTGCGCGCTGTTCTTCCTTTTTGAAACACGAAGCGTCTGCTTCAACTAAGTAAACAGCTCGAGAGGGATTTCTTTGCTGGTGGCTTGTCCAGAAATAGTGCAGCACAGTTTGAAATCATTAAGAAAAATAAGATTACTTTTTAAATGCCTCTCCAATAAAAGATTCCCCTCTTCTTCCTTCGACACAATTAACCGCCGAGAATACTTTTGCCTTGCGGTAATCCGACCGCTATTTTCACTGTGCAGTTTCTGCCGAAGAAAGTGCATCATAACTGTCAGTACTTAGTTATCGGTTAAAATCTCTTATGAAATCAATCGTCTATAATCAGTGCTGTGTTTTAAACGGTCGTAGTTTCATGTAAAGAGTGGCCGATCTCTACGCTGAACATATTTTGAGCTATTATCACAAGGACTACTTTCTTCATGTACTTGTAGGAGCGTGTCCGTGTTGTATGAGTTATTAAGTGAGTGCAAAAGAAGTACGTTTATTGAAAATAGAAATTACAGTGTTACTTGGAGATGCTTTTGTGTTTTTGTTTGTTTGTTTTTCCGGGAATTTATACCAATAAAATGAGACAGATCGGTTTTGTTCAATCCTAATCCCATGGTTTAGTCTTTGAATTAACCGGCTGACCCTTGAGTATGGAAAAACTGAGAGCGGAAAGCCAAGAGATTTTGCTGTTGGGGTAATGCAACCACTACGAGGAAAAACTTTTATTATAGTAGCGTACCCCGGGACTCGTGGGGAGATAATGATTGCCTTCAACCAGCACAACGCGTACTTTGAAATGAAGCAGTACTTTACACCGCACAACAGGCTCCGCACCAGTTCCTCCTTGAAATTCCCCCACAAAGTGACAGAGCTAAAATGAGTAATAGGTGACCCTTTCGGTCGAAACTGTGATTTAGCAGATGGCTTGGTTTCTCCCATTTACGGCCTTTTTCCATTTAAACTACCTAGATGCCAGGCTGTTTCTATCTAGACCTGATGTATCCACTGTATGTGCTAGTCGGTCACTGAGGCGTGTCAAGAATGAACATAGCACAAGATGGCCGACAAAGACCCGATCACTAGTAACTTAGCCCTAAGTCTCACTAAACCATTTTAATTTTCTCCCGCCTTGGTCAGCATATTCCATCGGTGCAAATAATTCACTGTTGAGAGCGAGCAATCAGTAGGCAGGGTGGCAACAAAGAAAATCTGAATCGACCAGTTCGAAATGATCAAAAATCTCGCCTGAGATTTTATTCAAGGGTTTATTTAAGTTTCAGTCAAAGATGTTAACAGTACTGAATTTTTTTGCATAAAAACTCATCAATAAATGCACTGACAACAAAGAGAAAAATTAAACGTCAAAGCGCTACGTAACTTCATCAGTCATGACTAATATGGCTGTGAATTAATTCTGGCTGGCTTCGTAAGATCATTAAATCTCCGCATGCTGTAGGTGTTCTCTCTTCCTTGTCACTGAAGTTAGAAGTTTTGAGAAAACCTTTATGATTTCTTTGCAAAAAATATATATATACCACACAAACGACGACATTAAGAGATCCAAGCTTAGAGTGTAGCGGACAACCTCAAAATTCCAGGTCGCTCTCCTTGTTTAGTTTTCTACTCTTTACTAAGAAGTTCCAGTCTTCCACCACAAATTGAGTGTTTGCAATTGTTGTCTGTTTGTTTTGTTTGTTTGTTTGTGGGTCAGAGTGGCCACCAGGTTTGAAATTGTAAGGTCGTGGGATCATGCCTCGTTCTGGCCGTTCGCTGGAGTTTCTTGTTAGGTGGCCCCAAGGTTCAACTTTTCGGTCACGCTTGTAAATAGCTATAGGAGGGCCTCTTGTCAGTTGGAATATTTCATTATTTTTTGTTGAGTACGGATTTACCGATGTTTGGAGTTAAGCAGTGGCTGTAAACGAGCTTGGTGTAGCTACCTGCACTTTCGCTACTGACATTTGGCACGTCTGAGAAGATCGATGTCGAGCATCTACAAGCAAGTAACTGATTGTTTTCAGTTTTATTCGGGTGATTCAAATTATATCAGAAAATTAAGTCCAAAAGTCATTATTTTACCATATTTCCTTCAGAAATGTTCAGTTCTCATTACGAGTTTGAAATAATTTTTTTTAATGTTGTGCCTTTCAAGTTTTGTTTGTTTGTTTATTTATTTTACCACAAAATACAAATAACGATAAAACAAAACAGTTACACAAAGCAAATGAAAGTGGCGAGGAAGCCCAAAAGGAAACCATGAGGCTTATAGACATTGGGCTCCCTCAGAGTAAAAATAAAGTTAACAGTAACAGTAAGGCCAGGATCGAAAGTAAAATACAATGATGGTAAGTGTAAATTAACTAAGTACATAGACTGAGTTGACAAAATATAAAGTATGGTACATGTAACAATGAGTATAAAAAATAATATCAGACATGTGAAGAAAGATAACTATTTACTACAAGATTTTTAACTAATAATTCACCATTTTATATCATTTTAGAAGGAGAAGGTCTGTCTTAATGCATTTTGCTTACTTCGTTTTGGTTTTTTAAAGCAATTTTTTAACCTCTTCCAAGACATTCCTCCACCGAGAAATAAGATGGCACAAGCCGCCAAACTGCGAAGAGTGTGCTACGCCCTAATTTTAGACGCCTAATTATCATACAGTTATCAGTACCACATGTAGATTATACAGTCATGGAGATTTATAACTGTCCTTTTAACATACTTTTGCAAATTCTTTAGCTATCAAATTGTCCCAAAGTCATGTCTACCCGCTCAGTTGATGCTATTTTTGTGGTTAGATCTATTACTAGAAATTAATATGATTGCGTTAGAGCGAATTAAGATGCTCTTCTCCGACAGCAAGATCTCATTAACGTACAGGTGTTCCCAGCTAGCTGAAGCTTGCATGTTGATTGGACCATCGGCAAATATTTTGAAGTATCGACATTCCGTACTAAACAAGTATCCCTCGTGAGAAATAGACTGTACATCTCGACTTCATTTCCGGTCTTAAGTTTACACATTTTAATCTTCTTAAAGACGGTTTACTAGAAAAATACTTACTCCAATCAGCCTGAAGATTTTGAATAAAGAAAATTCGTCGTTAAATTTTTATAGGGCATTCGCCTTGAGTCAGCGGAATCAAAGGTCAACCTGTGGTGCAACCAACGTGAATGACGTCAATTAAGAAAATGAACTCAGAATTCTTATCCATTTATGGTTTCGTTTTTAATAAGTACAGTCCTTAGTTTCCTGTAATTTAGTTATCGAGTATAAATAAATCCTTTATTATTATTATTATTATTATTATTGTTATTGTTATTTTGAAACAAGTTAACTCAGCAACATTGCTGTATGGGGATGACACTGCCCCTGGTCAGGTGGCCACAAGCCACCTTTTAAAAATTCCAAGGACTCTTCGGAAGAATCTCGCAGTACCTAACAAAACCGTCTTTTGAATAGTTACTGATCTTGTCCGCACACCAATCTGTTCCAGGTTGCTTTCCAATCTTCTGGGGATGGTCCCCAATGCTCCAGTGACAACTGGGACTGTATTACTTTCACCGACTTCAGTTTCCATAATCTCAATCGCCAGGTCACGGTACTTTTCAATGTTTTCATCTCAACTTCGTTCAATCAACTTTTTACCACAATTGCTAGTAATCTCGCAATCTTATTGGCTAATTTGCCGTTGTCGATTTAACAAATCGAATCTGGTTTAGCGTTGTCTATACTCTTATCGACAACGATATTCGTCATCACAGTGCTAAACCACATTCGATTTGTTTTTTTTCCACAATATCAGCGTCAAAGAAAATGTTATTTTCAGAGCGCGCGCTGAAAAAAGGCATTGCGCGACACGTTGACGTGAGCAGCGTTGTCTAGACTCTTATCGACAACGGTAAATTAGCCAATAAGATTGCGAGATTACTAGCAATTGTGGTAAAAAAGAGTCTAGACTATGCTGCTCGCGTCAAAGTGTAGCTTAATGCCTTTTTTCAGCTCGCGCTCTGAAATTACGCTGATATTAGGGCCGTTTATACGAGAGAAAATAAGCCGCGGCTTACTCCGGCCACGGCTTACATAAGACGCGAACACTCCGTATAAATGGTACAAAGTGGTACGTTCACGGCTTTCTCAAGCTGCGGCTTATCCTGGCTTAGGAGTTTTTACTCGTATAAATGGTTCCTTTCGCGTCTTATGTAAGCCACGGCCAGAGTACGCCGCGGCTTATTTTCTCTCGTATAAACGGCCCTGTTGTGGTAAAAAACAAATCGAATGTGGTTCAGCTGTGCTGTGGACTCACTCGGCTACGCCTCGTGAGTCCACAACATTTAGACCGCTGTGATGACGAATTATCGTTGTCGATAAGAGTGTAGACAACGCTAAAGCACATTCGATTTGTTAAACGTCTGGCGCAGAGCAGTTAACCACTAGTTCACCATGGTGCCGACTATTGAGCCAAAGTTGGTTCTTCTCTACTTTTACCAACTCTATTTCATGACGAACCGTTTGCTAGGAGTTTCGCCGGTTCGCTCTTGGAAAAACTTGCAAAATTTCATTTACGACTTACTGAGAATCACATAGAACCGTTAAAATTAAAATTATCGCTAGGTAGTCTTCAAATGAGTGATCCAACGTGCCTCAGATGACAATGAGAACCACCACAGGAAAGTACTGCCCGCTTTCACTTAAATAGTTGCGCTTTAGGGTTACATCCACAGAATCAAAAGCAGATCAAACGTTAAACTAGCACTGGTATATATTCCTCAGTAGCACAGTTATTTGAATGATCTCACGTTAGGATTTTCATGCAGTGGATGAAAGCTCTCTCTGAAAAATAAGTCGGACAGCAAAAAATAAAAAATAAAATAAATGACCTTTATTTACCCTCGGAAGTATTTATAGCACACAAAGGCTAGTGGGGCCGAATAAAGCTGCTGTAATAAAGCGGTCTCCTTCGTGCTTTACTTAAATCACGTTCACGCTGTCGAAGTTCGAAAACGCCGAGTATGATTTAGCGTTTAACTTCTGATCGTTTAGGGTATATTATGAAGAACTGTATTTATACGGCGAAAACTGACCCTCACTTCTCACTTAATTCGTGTGTTTAATATGGCATTTGCCACATTTCAAATCCGAAATCAACTTAACTTTAATCCATCCTATCTTTGGATTCCCCATTGTTACGAGTCAAAATTATTTCAACCTCCCTCAAGTAATAACTTCCTCTAAACACCTTTCGCTAACTTATGGGTTAAATCCGCCCTTCCGCAGTGTTTCTAGAAACATATTTATCAGTTCGTTGGTTCCACATGTAGATTCCAGTGAAGATAAAACGTTTCTTACAACTTCCCTTTGTACACAAAGATTTGCAAAGTCAACGAATAACTATCAAGCCATTACAAATTTATGCATACATAAGAGTACAACAGTTCAATTAAAGCCGTTATATTTTAGTTAAATCCACGAAGGAAGGTGACATATTTAAGATAAATAGTTTACTTCGACTGCCTTCATTAGAGCCGGGGATTTCATTGACTCCATCAGTGCTTATCCATCATTGCAATACTCCCCACAAACTTCTTACAACCGCAATCGTGTGTAAGAAAAACATTGCACATATTTGTCCTTGATTGGTCTTAAAGTTTAATTTACAGTTTAGGAAGATTTTACTGATTATCAAAGTTCTCTCGGATCCTGTAGATTTGGAATAAAAACTTGAGTTCTCTAATCCTGATGGCTGAGGGTAATAAATTTTAGGCATTCTTGCGCATGTAGCAAGAACAAAGCTCAGATTGTAGTAGCTTGAGAACACGTCCTCTTTCCGAGTAGTCTAAATCGTTATCTTGAAGCTTAGAAAAAACAGGGTGCTCCTCAGAGCTTAGACGTTACATGTGTTTCGAGCATTTTGCTTGTAAGTAACTTATGGGATATAGGAAACGGAGGGGAACTGTTTGGGCTCCGATTGAACTAACAGAGTTGATAAAAGAATAATATGCTGGCCTTTTCGTTCTTCTCGTGATTGCTTGATAACGACTGAAATATGAATATTAGCTAAATATTCCATGAACAATACTCATAGTCATAATGTTGGACAAGACTCGTAGCTTCCAGATCGAACGTCCCACGTCTGCAAATCCCCCTAAATTTTTTATCTTATTTAACAGATGAAAAAAGTCGAATTTGATAAAAGAGGATTTTTTTATCACGCACTTGACTGCTCGATTTAATACGGAAGTGGAGCTGAATTAAATGAATAGTATGTATTTTAGACACTCGCACAGTGACTCACAGCGGGGATGTGCTTTCCTCAAGAACTGCGGCGAGGATAGATCTGCAGAGCCCTGATCTCAGGCAAAACTATGCCCATTTTTAAGGCATACCCTCCACGGACCAAATCAGCAAACTTACCCAAACCCAGCTATGTGAAACCGCAAACCGTTCACCTTGATGGTCATCTGCATTCCGTATTTAGAGACAGAAACATTTTAGTTTTACTGTCGCTATTCCGCGATGGCGTTAGCAAACCATAACTCGAAGACAAGACTCCGAGACGCAGTAAAGTACTACAAACTTGTTGCTCAGAAGCGGTATTTTATTGCACAAATTTTCACGGAGTTCTGTATGGGTCGACGGTTGATTGACAAATGATTCTAACGTACTTAAGGTACCGCTCCTTATATAGCGCGTCTTCGTTCATACCATATTCCAGACCAAACGGCACATTTTTTTAAACCTTATCTCTGATGCCATTCAACTCTGTATTGTCAGGTTGTTTTTACGAAAACCAACACCTTGCTTCAGATATTTGGAAAAGCTACGCCATATTTCAGTTAACCGTCAAAATTCTTAAAAAACCTAGATATATACCTCAACGAACTGTCCTTAGTATTACACATATCTTTCTTTCCCGCCCTGCGAGGCATGCACGACGCAACTATTACAAACTCGCGGTAAAATATGTCTATCCTGCTCAGACTAATAATAGTAATAAGCAGGGTAAGGTGTCCACAAACCGCAACCTTTGGTTTACGCTTACACGCTACGCGTGACACAATTAGTTCTCCATCAGGATTTTGACATAAGTCAAGTATCTGTAAATTCTCAGTCGCATTAATCAAGCTATAAAGCTGCTTGCTTCGTGCTCAAAGAAGCCAGTTGTTCAGTGTGTGGAACCGTAAATGCGGTTCAGAGAGTTGCAGGACCATAGGATGAGCTGGAGATAGGATTTCTGGTCTCCTACGGCGCCTCACAAACTGTGATCGATTTCACTTGTTTACTGTGTTTCTTCAGGTATGTATTTGCATGACTATTTTTCTCGGGATTTCGCTCAGTGATCCTGCAATGAAATAACAATGGCTGTCTTGTGAGAGGTGAATTTACCGAGATAAGTATGTATTGATCCATGTGTTATTCAACGGCGGCTTGAGTTGAGAGATGCCTTTGTACGGGAGCGCGAGAATTTGGGTACCAAACTCAGTTGACCTACTAGAAGCCCAGCATCCCTCCCGCGTATTTCGACAGAAAGAAGCAGCTTAGGAAATCGTTTTAATCAATTAGTTTATGGTGGTTTTAATTAGACGAATAAATGGACAAACAATAACGGCTAAGATAAAGTGGCTTGCTGAAACGTGATGACTTCATTTGAGATACATATCGATACAATGCGAGCACTTCTAAAGGGTGGATCCCAGCAACTGACCTTGAACCCGTGTGAGTTTCTATTGAATTGCACCGGAAGCGTGGGCAGTTGCTAAAAGCTCATAACCACGCGAGTAATCCACGCGAGTATCATGGAATTGTTACCGACGTTTGAGTTTGCGTTTTGGCAATCTGATTGCCAGTTTTATTAGGTAAAATGGTAGGTTAGTACTCGGATATAAGCTACACACGAATGCCACGTACTTAAGTAACATTACCTCAACCCTAATGGGGGATGCTATACTAATTAATTTAATTAATCTAATTAATTTATCTAATTAATCTAATTAATTCCATCAGAGGTGATCCAGCGTAACCTGCGATCAGGCGTTTTCTTTCGCGCCCCCAAAAAAGAACGCTTGATCACGGGCTATAACCAGCGTCAAGTGACTTATCACTTCGCCACCTGATCCAGATGGATGTTAGTTTATCACAGGATAGCCTACTTGAAGTGACTTTGCATATTACTTCCCCACCCCACCCTGAAAGGGATGACAGTCCATCGCGGCAGGGCTACCCAAGAGTGTTTTTCAAGCCCAACGAATGGTTCATTGATAGCTATTTCTGAACAGGCCAATACGTTTCACGTACATGTGCACGACGACAGAACTTAGAGATTTAAACTACACTTAGAAATCACTTTTTGAACGATTTAAGAGAACTGCGGGATTTAAGATAGTAGATTAGGAAATTTAGACACTTTCTGACCTCTCAATCCCAGTATTTTTGCGGGGATATTCAGTGTGGTAATAATTGTAAAACAACCGCATCAACATCTTTAGAAAAAGAGTAATGATGTGAGTAACGGGATTTCTAAAGTAGTTAAGCAAGAAAAAAAACAACAACACATGAAGAAAACAAATGCCATCATAATTTCACTGTCAAGGTTTTAATTACGGCAAACAGCTGTCCCAAATATCAGCTGTTTCATAACAAAATGTCGTCTGGTCTGGCCCGAGTTAGTTTTACGCAAGGAGATTTTCAGTTGCTCTGAATTACTTCTTGCTTGGTCGACCGTACGGCATATACACACTTCTGGAATGGACTGTTTTTAGGGGAAAGTTATTTTTATGGTTACTCATATAAATATTTGCCAGATTGTTGAATGGATTGTAAACATAGTAAGAACAACTGTAATCCGGTATTCGGTTTCAATTTCTTTTAAAAGCACGAGTAAAACTGTAAATTTTAACTTTGCAACTTTTAAACAATCTTATCTCGATGTATGACACAATCTGTATGGTAAATTTGTGGAAATTTGTATTTAAAAATCATCTAAAAACTCAGATCTTTCAGATTGATCCTTTAAAGTTCATGAGGTGCTGAAGTACGTCTCTAAACAACTATTTAATTTTGCTCTGATGCTAATTGGTTACAAGCAATCCCGTGACTAACTCAGCAAAGGACTTCACAAACATTTATCCCCTTTTAGTGTGTAGAATAGTTTCTCTGCTACATCACCGTGTATCATTATGAAAACGATAGATCTTTCAAATGAACAATAGCATCTGTGTTAAACCCTGGGGGACGAGAAAAGTTCTGAAACGTTGAGAACTCCGCAAACAGGCGACTGGTGAGTAGAGGTAGGAAGAGTTAGTACCGGGGAACTGGATACGTCAGTATTCATGGCAAGCAAGCAGGTTGCTTTTTACGGGTTTGATTTTCAGATTTTCACAGACCTTTTGCTAAGCTTAGAAAGTACTAAAATAAAAACCTGAGCTGGATTGAAGGAATCGGTCATATTTTTTCCGCGTTCCAGGTCGTGAAAGCTGGCCGCAGGACCTAAAGCTGAATTGTCAAGGTGGGTTATTTTTATTTAAGTTACAAGGGTCATCGATGTTATTACATTTGGTGGTTGTCCAGCTTTGTCTGAGAGAAAAAAAAAACGTTTAATACCGAACTGAACTATATGATGAAGTGGATATGTAGGAAACGAGACTTATCATACAGTGAAGGAATATTCAAGACATACAAATTGAAAAACATAACGTGATGTTTGTAATCGGGTACATTTACCCGTTGTTCCCAAGAAACGACACAAGCTTAAGCTTTTGAGACAGTGGAAGAAATCCTAAAGTGAGACCATTCAACAGTAAAAGCTTCTGAGAAATAAACGGAAAGTTTCTGCGTCGGGTACGTTCAACCTGTAGTGTTCAGTATGCAAAAGCTTAACCAGTAGTTTTAATTTTCATTTATGGATGAACGTCTGGGCTGATAATTCCGTTGAAAGCTGTTGAGTAATGCTTTCCTGCAGTGTTATTTTCTTGTTTTATTGATTCAAAACTACAGAAATTTATCACTAAACTTTAATTCAAGTGCACAATACCCACATTAAAAAAAAAAAAAAAAAAAAAAAAAAAAAAAAAAGAGCAATATCAGTAACAAGTACCAGAACCCTATGCAAGCTTGGAAATCCGGGCTTGACAGAAGTTCGGTATCTGGATCTTATGCTTGCACCCATGAATTCTCACACCTATTGTTCCTACAGACTCGGCTTTTTGACAACACCTATCTTACTCTATTATTATTCTTTTGTTTCTGTTAACAGTTCCTAAGTAAGGATAATGATTCGCTAACCTGACTCTTGCCGGCTAAGTTCGATGATCACGATGATGATGATACTTTATTTCACATAGCGCACTCTCCAAAAGTGCACAAATGCGCTTTTCATAAAAAATAGCAGCTAACAGAGAACGCTGTCATAAATCGATAATAATAATAATAATAATAATAATAATAATAATAATAATTTAAAACAGGCAAAATTATAATGCTAAATAGTACAAATAATAAATACCTAACTTTGTAATAAAAGTCAAGAAGAATGAAAAAGAAAAATTAATAATACGCCATTCTAAAAAGGTGTGTCTTGAGTTAACGCTAAAGAGTTAAACCAGTAGGTCTACACACTACACTTATTAATATCAATAACTGTAGTCAGCTGTAGCAAGATAATTCCTCAGATGTCATATGATTATGTGCCATTTTCAGAAGCGGAAGAGATTTACATTTTGTCCGTCTGAAATAACGAGTGGATCCTTGACTCTGACCCGAAAAGGAGGAAAGCTGTCTGGGAGAATTTTGAAGTACGGTATTCAATATTTTGGAGTAAATCAATCTGTCGGAACGCCACAGTTCTATCAATTCAATCAATCAATCAATTTATTAATGTCAATGCATGGGATCAGGTTGCCCTGTGTATCCGAGCCAAAGGCTCGTGTATAAAACGCGTGACAGAAACAAGATAACATATAAAACTTACAAAGATGCTAACTACAATTTAAGATATCAGATGTTGATGCCTCCAGCCGAAAATCCGTGAAGAACTAAACAATCTTCGGCCATTATTTAGGATTCCAAACTTGGAAGATACGTACAGACACTGTGTCGATCAACGGATAACAATGATAATTGGTCTCTTTACGAGTTATATCTATTATCTATTGCGTGGGTTCTAATGTATCAGTTGCGCGCTGTGAAAAATTATTTTACAAAAAGGAAGTATAAATATAAAACTGTTACCCTCATTTGGAGACTGATTCCCACCTATATCTGCTATGACTCTATATGTTCCGCTGTGGCGTACTGAATTTTGTTCGAATACAAGTTCCATCTATCAGCGAAAACGGATCAGTGGTACGAGAAGAATAAGAACTCACATTTCGAATTGCATTTGAAAGAGTAAATTTTTAAGATCTCGTTTAGTGTTGCTGGCTTATGAACTGTTCGAGAGTGGTGAGTCTGGAGTAGAATATGGATTTTTGCGATGTCTAGTCTAGAAAGGGGCTGCAAAACGCGACTAGCGCCCCTCCCCTTGCGAATATCAGAGGCCACCTCACATCCCACCCCCTCCCGGTGAGGTTATTGTTTGTCATACCAAGTGACACAGTCAGGGAATGTACCTTGCACTTATAGAGCGTTTTCAGCCACGCAAGTAAAAAAATGAAATCACCAACCATTCAAAAGATAAAGTCAAGAAATTGTGATATTATAGAAGAGTAATTAATAAACAACGTGCCAAAGTCTCAGGGCTGTGCGATATCCCGTACTCGAGTTATTTGGCAAATATACCACTCAAAATTATTGTTTTGTATGGAAACGCCATCTTGGCGTCCTTGTGAGGAACGCCAAGATGGCGGCCGGAAACGAGTTAAAGCATATGTTTCTTACTTTAGCTATCTCAAAGGCTTTGTTCTCTCTGTTGAGCTTTCAAATATTCGCATAGACGCTTCTCTTACCGTGTTGGCTTTTCAAACCCCCAAAACACACAGTTTTTTAAATCGATGTTTTCATGTAAGTGACATGCTTGTGGAGTGAGCCTTTGGGATTTTCGGTTTTGGCCACTGTTTAGGCCTGTTTTTCGGCTTTTGCACTGAAAAACGTCGGTTTTTCGGTTTTGGTGTCTGCTACGGTTTGCGGTTTTTGCTTTTATTAGTGTTCGGTTTTCGCCCAGAATACAAGCGGTTTTTCGGGTCTGGTATCCGACTTGGTTTTTAGTTTCTTTTCGGACGACATCAGTACCGTTTACATCTTTTCCAATTCACAAAGCCAGCAGGATGAGTTAGGGGCATCTACTCCCTATTAATAATTTTCCATTGGAAGCAAGGTTGCCACTTGGAAGGGAAGTGAGGTTCAATTGTCGACTCTTGCTTTAAAAAAGCAATTCAAGTACTTCTATCTTACCACAGTAAATGTCGCATTAAGTTCCCGTTGACGACCAAACAGTGCAATCGCATGTCAGACCATTTTACAGTCAAAACAGGTCACGGGTGACTGATTGCTCAAAAATTCTTGATTTTCGATGGAGGTTTTCAGAGCTATAGGATAGCTTTTTGGAATGACAAAATCCCTTTAAACAGAGACAAGAAGATATTAATACCTGATCAAACCAGTAGAGAGTTGGGGGGTGCGGCGGGCGCGTACGCACTCCCCCATGGTCCGCGAAATTCCCTTTACTAGATACCGGCGACCACTTGCTATGTCGATACTATAAAAATGCTATTTCGGATACAACTCGAAAGGAAAAACCCAACACCGCTACAAAAGCCTTGAGGGATTTGAACCCAAATCTTTACGTCCTCTTGAAGATTTGTTGCACACTTTTCATATTCCAGCCACCAGCTGCGAATGTGAAACTGAGGAGCTCTAAGACGGCTCCGCACAGAGCCAACATGGCTCAAGAAAGGCCCTTTTCGCTTGAGTTAGTGCACGTTCACTACGATACAGACATCAATCTGGGCGAAGACGTAGATTTGTTTCTCGGGGGAGCATGCCCCCAGACCGCCCTAGAATCTAGCGCCTTCGGAGCCCAAACGCACCTCTCCACGCAAAAATCTGTCTACAGATTTACAAATAGCATCCACAAAAAGCGTGATGAAATTTAAACATAGTTTAGTCTGTATCCTCCACGTGCCTCAAATGTATCAGGCCGATTAAGGTTTGGGAAATTCGGGTCTGTAAAGTTTCGTTTTTGGTGGTTTTGTATTCGCTTTTTGATTTTAATCGGAATTCACTCCGGTTTTTCGGTTTCTAGTAGACCCCAATGCCCCCTCCTTGTGAGCAGACATCTTTATGTCACGCACTGTGAAAAACTCTAAAATTCTAGCTGCTCTATTTTCAAAGCAAAGCAAGCTACCAAGCTGAAAACAAGCAAGCAGATACATTTCTAAAATGTCTTTTACGTGATAACGATAAAAATGTAAAAGTCTGTTTACTTTTGAATTTTAGTTTTTTATGACTTCACGTGAAAACCCTCCATTGCCGATGAAGATTTCCTGTTTGGCCATCAGGACTGTATGCCGGTTTCGTCTACTGACAAAATCATAGAATTTTGTACTTGTCTCGGCCGCTATGTTATGTCCGTCTCTCGGTAACTGTAAAGATACCATCGAATATTGCAAATACTCTTCCCCTCAAAATAATTTTTATTTATGTTATTTTATGAACGGGGAAAAAACCTTAGATATAGCCGTTTGTGAGAAAGGAGTATTAAACAGTACAATGAAAAGTTAAAAATTCAAAGGATGATTCTTTGCACTTGCGCAAGGAGTTTTTAAGTGCTTAATACCTGATAAAATCATCATCGAATAATCAAATCAAAAAGTATTAACACGGATTTAAAAGCCAGGAATCTAAAAGGCTGAAAGTTAAGACTGCCTAGAGACAGTGGGCGAAAAATGGCGTTCCTTGGGCACCATTCCTCCTTAAGATTCTAAAGCGGTGGTAAAAATGTCTTTTGCAACGAATATTTAAAGTTAATGGTTGATGGTGTAATATAATTTCATTAAGCCTAATCAAACTTTGGTCGGAAAGCAGTGAAAATGTAACGGCTTGTGGCGTGGCTGGAGTGACAAGGATACCTCACAAATTAATGTCATCTGGTAAGCTGTGAGGTATCCTTGTCACTCCAGCCACATCCCACAAGCTTTCCATTTTCACTCGCTTGTTCTATTTATATGTAAGTACTTGAGCCTGAGCATTAGCTATGCCATGCTGATGAAACAGCTGTCCATGGCTACTAATGCTTGGGCTCCGGGAATCATTGAATTGGTAGATTTAAGGGGTAACGCTCGCTACCATGTGGCTTTGCCGGGTCGGAAAGCAATTTATAGATTTTTCGGCAACCCCGTTCGTATTCAAGAACAAATGAAATTAAGTACAACTTGAAAAACTGAGCTAACAGGTAAAAGCAAGAGAAACTTGGTAAAACTAGTGACGCTTTAGAGCACAAATGGTCCATTTTTTTTCGGGAATGAAGGGCTTATTTAAAACCGGAAAGATTTTAGCTTCCGAGATTTACAGAGCTTCTATTGAGGGGGCTTATTTTCGTGGGATGCTTATAATTTGGCATTTTATGGTATAGACTACACACAAAATTGAACTTCATTTCTTCCGTCTCAAGCACGCACACCCTGCGATCGAGGAAATCCTCTTTTTGTATTCAACCATTTCCGATTAATAATTTGCGTGGGTTTGCTGAATTAGCCCGTTGGATCTGGAAGCTACTATTCAATCAAAATGTCTAGCTATTTAGTTCTTATGAGTATTGTCCATCGAATCTCTATCGGCAAATATCCCACATCAGACCGCCCCGAGGCACAAAGACAGAGGATGAAATGAGTAAGTTCAAACGCATTTCATGCATTTTACCTATTGGACTGTTACCGTTCACTCCAATACAAAGGCATCCGTTCTTTTGAATACCTGAGGAAGGATCTGCCAAGTTACCAAGGTTTTGGGTGTTCGTTGCTTGAAAACTTTAAGTGGGTAATATTATTGTAATAGCATTAATTAATGAATTTGTTCTTAGATTTAATCTTATTTTTTACTAGATTTTAGTTGAATGGATTTTACTTTATATTTTAGTCTCCCCAATTAATAGAGTACATGTGTTCGGCTATAAAGATTTGAGACTTAAATAAAGTTATCATCATCATCATCAAACATTTTTTAAAATCAGCATCAATCGTTTATTTAACGTTTTTTGTTTGTTTGTTTGTGTGTGTGTGGACACATGATTTGCAAAGTGCACCAGCGGTTTTCCGATCGATAAATGAAAGTGAAGGATTTTGAAAATCAGTCATGTCTCTGTACTCTCAATACTAGTAAATTACGTAACTTTGTCTTGAATATGATCGTGTTCTCTGTGTTTCTCATTTCCGTCATGCTAAAATCATTTGAAGAATGCGAGTGCAAAGGATTGAAGCTGTTCCAGACAAGGCGTTATTCAAAGAATTTTAGCATTTGTTCAGCATTTTGCGCCTCAAACTAAACATCGGGCCGGACAAATTAAATTACGTTATGGTATGTAGACATCTTGAATATTGAAGCGATTATGAAAAATTATTTTATCGATTTAGTCTTGTGCTAAGGAGATTCCCCTTGAAAACGATGTTGACATGAAAGTTCTTCGTATTTGTAAGTGACATGGGGCTCGACAGAAAGAGTTCCTTTCCATCAAGAGATAATTTGAAATATCGGTAAGAACTACATCAGTGAAACAATTTGAGTGATCCAAATCATTGGATATTCTTCAATTTCCATTTAAGAGTCGATTTTCATCGGGGCTCTTCTGAAAAAAGACACTCGATATTTCAACATTTACTGTCTTCGAAGTTCGAAGCGGCCAGTCAAAACAATTTGAATCATCATATTTTAAATCGCGAAAATAACTCATTGTTTTAAAATATATTTTTCGCATTCAGGTATATATTTTCTTAACTGGCTTACACCAAGAGACAACGTTCAAAATTTAATTTTCCCACATCTTGTTTTGATCGTAACGGATTTTGGCACTGTGTAAACTCTTCACATGCTTATTCAGTTAACACCTCGCTAAATCTTTATTTAAATACATCGCTGATTTGCGAATCCTTCTGGATCGACGATGAAATGAAGTCGAGTGAATTCCTTACTGTCCTTACTGGGGAAAAGAATGAACAACGGTACGTTATTACGTAATTACGCCTTTTTATCTAAGACACAACGGCCTTTTTCGAACTAGATTCCAGTCGTTTTTCTATGCTCTCACAACAGAGGAGGACGAAGCCACACTCAATAACAGCTGCACAAATTATAATTATAGCTCTGCGGTGTTCTAAGAAGGTTTCTGCTATATATTATGACTGGAGGAAACTCGTTGTACATTGGCCATAGCTACATGTGGCTAATTAATTCAAGATTTGCCTGGGAAAATGGTTTTATACGCCAGTAACCGGCGATCACTATTGCCTTCGTCCTATGCAGATTTCTGCGTTACGGCAAGTAAGCTAGTAACATCTTGCTGTTTTTCTTGGTAAATATAGACTTAAAAAATGAAGCTACCACGGAACGGTTACTTGCTCTAACAGAGTAGTACATGAAAGAGTGTCGTGCTGGGTGAATGGTAACCCGAAGGGAAAATGTTTCGCTGGACGGTACCTTTTACAGGACCATAAAGCCAACCGGAAAGAAACCCTTAACCCGCTTTGATATACTCTAATTCTGTGCACATTCCCATGAGGTGGAGTAGTATTGCTACAAGCTACTTCTCATACCACAAAACTGGGTTATCTGTGGCCATGAAATTTAAACAACCTCTTTGGCACTTTGGAAATAAAGCGTGTTCTTGCTGTTGTTGTAAAGGTGTTTCCAAAATAGAACGGAATTCAAAGTAGTCTCAGCAAACTTTATTTCATTCCACATTTGATTCACAGAATACCATTACCAATGTTGTCACTTGAAAACGGAATATTCCATACCAACCAGTGCACGATTTTAAAGGAAACGTGTCACAAAACACGGAATTCGCGCATGTCGTTTTTAAGTTTCGTCGCCGATATATATGGCCGATTATCAACGCCATCCATATGGCACGGAACAGACAAACCAATGAGGCTTCAATGCGTATTATAAGAAATGCTGACCGAAATCAGTCGGCTACGGACCAAATTAAAACTGAAATTAAAACTGAGTACTAACTGTTACTCACTCGAGAGCATCATCGCGCATGCTCAGCCGTGCCACTGCTCCTTTAAATCCAATCTCGTCCCCAGAGCCTACGTTACCCTTGTCCAGCGGAACGGGCAACGGACGTATCCTTGGCGCTGACCAAAAGGATCGCAGCCTCTGGGAACGAGATTGCTTTAGATCTGGTCCAAACAAATTCTGTTTTCGGCAAAGGAACATGTCTAAAATTAACAAAGAGGGCTCTTTGAGGTTTGTAGAATGGGTTATTTTAAGTAATTGACCTACGCTTAGTGTGGACTGTCGGTGCGACAAATGCCAAGTTTGTCTTTTCATGATCTCGTCAAGTCTGGGCCATCCGCATTCCCACTTGCATGGCCTTTAATCACTTCTGCTGTGTTTTTCTAACGTCTAGTGTGATTGAGTTTCAATCTATTTTCAGACTAGTTTGCTATCTTATCAAACTGTTCAACTAAAATAGCCATGACCTACAGTTTATAGTCTCAACGGGTATTTTCCTAGAACAATGGTGGTGACTTAACCGAACACAATGGCAGAAGAGTATATTTATAAATTCGATTAATGAGATAAGAATCGACGTGGACAATTTCGCCCCATAGAGTCCACTTTCACTATTTACGGCCTTCGCATATATTTATCTGTCTTCTCAGTTTCTTCATTGACGAGCTGACACCATCAACAAGTTCCAATCAAGTTTTAGACACTTTGAGGGGTGGGGTTTAAGGAAATACCACAGGTAAAGATATCAAGAAATTTGCAACCAGTTATTTTCGAAAAAAAAAATGGACAAGATATAGAGCTGCTTCACCCCAAACTGTCCTCTTCAAAACTGTAACTGTTTTCCCTAGATTAGGGCCAAGAAATACTTTCACCTTCTCTCCATCGCTAAGATTATCCTATCATCCTTTCAAGTATTCGTAATCAAAAAAGTATTTTTTTAAAAACTATTTTAGACCCCCTGAGGGGAAAACCGGAGTACCCGGAGAAAAACGTCTCGCAGCAAGGACGAGAACCAGCAACAAACTTAACCCACATACGACGCCGAGTCCGGGAATGAGAGCATCATTTAGTTTGGCTTTGTGCCAGTGATCCGGGACCCGTCTTGTTAGCATAATGATTATCATTAGTCTCACTTATTTCTTAAATTATGAGTTCCTGTTAGAAGTTGAGATTTTTTTTCCGCTCAGTTCAATCCATCACGTTAAAATCGGAAGCAGCCATGTGTAGTTACTCTCATGAGTGAGCTACCGCGGTCTGGGAGACCGACTGGTTTCTTCTGGGAGGTTTTGGCTTACAATACTTATTAGGGGTCCAGCTAGGATTTCACCCAATCTGGACCCAGAATACGTAGTTTACCAGGGTGGATCTATTGCGCGCGAGCGAGTCGAAATGAAGTGTATGTGTGCGTACTGAATTACACGGTGGCTGAAAGGAGAATGTCGCTTGCGATAGTGGTCGTTAGAGAGATTCGACTGTAACAACGGCAAGTGGCTAACGTAAGAAGTATTCATAAAACCAAGGAACAGAGTTTGGATTGCGGAATTACTGTCATACTAAACAAGGAGAAAATTGTTTTTCCGTATGTCGCGCGCACGGCAATAAATAAAGGTGCAGTAAAACGGGCAACAAATTCGTGCAACTTTCCGCGCAACATTGTTGCAGTACGAGTTGAAGAGCGATGTTGCCCGTTTTACCACCCACACGAGCAACTTGTCGCGCAACAATTTTCGTCGTTTCATGTTGCAGAAAGTCAGTGGAGCAACCTTCTACTTTGCGCAACAAAATCGCGGAGTGTTGCGCGAGTGGTAAAACGGGCAACATCGCTCTCACTTGTATCGCAGCAATGTTGCGTGGAAAGTTGCACGAATTTGTTGCCCGTATTACCGTACCTTACAAACGCGTGCAAAAACATCTTTAATCCTCTAAATCTAGTTATCTGATGGGTTAACTTGCGTACTGTTTGTTAAAAAAGCATGCTTTCATATTTGATATGAATCACCTTTTTTGGTTTAACGGCTTATTTTAATATTTGCCGCAAAAGATAATCACTGCAAGAATCTAGAACCTTTTTTAACGATAATTGTCTGTGTGTTTTGTGGAAAACGCAAAGACATAACTTCGACTATAATAGTTTCCCCTTCGGTTCATGTTTTTAGTTCAAGAGATTTAAATTACTCTTTTTCACGTAGGTGTTGGAAGAAATTTTAAGCTTTGCACTTGGTTCCCTTACAGCGAAAAGCTGTTTTGACAAACTGCCTTCTTTGCTACACGAACTGCTTCTGTCTTTAATTTATGGTTCCGTCATTTGAAATGATATGAAGAGTGACCGTTCAATTTAAGGGCCAGATATAAAAAGAGTTTGTAGAAGCTATTTTCACTGGTGATCGTTTTGAGTTGTGGAAATCTCATAGTGGTCCTTGTGAAAGGCAGCATATTATGCTGATACAGGAGCCAATAGCCTCCTGGCTGGTATACGACTCGGAAGATTCACGATTCTGCTCGAATGGAATTCTCACCAAATCACTGTCACCACGCAAGCAACTGGTCATTGCAATCCTTGACTTAGCGGTTTCTTTTCAGCAATAATTGTTAATTAATGACGTCTTGAACTTTGTACAGGGTTAAGCTTAAGCGCTAACCGCAGCCGGATAAGTATGAAGCACACCAGCCACGTGCCAAATACACTGTCCTTTCTTCATTTCTGGTGCCCTAACAGTGCCCTGAGGTATCATCTGATAGACGCGTCTTATTGGCGGCTCTCGATTGTTTCGCTCTACCCACTTCCGGGAAGTGACTGTGCGTGCCTCAGTCCTTGCTCTTCACCCGTGTCCTATTCTTAGTTCATTATCTTGCACTCGACTGAACAAACATCAGTTTGCAATTACTCTCTGCTATTTTGGTGCTTAAGTTCTTTTCCGGGCTATCAGCAATTTGATCTTGTTTTAATCAACGCGGAATTTTTCAATAGCCGCGCGCACGACTGCCGTGTTGAGTGTTACGTGTTTGTTATGAACATTCACAGAAGCTGAAAATCGCCAGCGAGAACTAAACCATCTGCTACTCAGTTCTCTGTCCATGCTGATGCTGTGCTACATTTATTTGAAGGATCAAGCAAGATTCTCGCCCTAAAAGTATACTTAGCCGTAAACCAGCGTGAGGTATCAAGGGATTTCTCTTTTCATAGGTAACTGTAGATTTCCGTTTTAAGAATAGTGCTACGGTAGGTAGCAACCAGTAATTGTTGGCAGATTCCATGCCCTCTCAGCTCTCATGGATGAATTAACCCCGGGAAGAACCACATAACTAGCTTTCATCGTTCTAGCGGTTAATCGCGCTATGCTATGAATTTACGACTTTTGAGAAAAACTACTAGAACCTTCGCTAGACGCCATTATACACCCCTCAATCTAGAAAATGTTTAATAAGCGATAATTTCATTTCTCACATCGGCACCAGAGGGTGCACATCTTGGTCAAACTACAGTTTCTCACAGGATTCACATTTTATGCGTCATGACTCACATTTCGCTGCAACCACGGCCTGTGGTCGAACCCTTTAAAGTACGTAAAGTAAGTATTTGCCGTTAGCAGTACGTCCATCATGTAGGACTGATTTCTTTAGATTTTTAGTCTGGGTATGGAATCTTAGCATATGAAACGTAAGCTTCTCAGTGAGCAGAACTCTGCTGTGGTTCTGTTTATAATGTAGTCCTATGCAGTACACAGTGCGTCAAGGTTTTCTGTCTCTGGATGAAACTCCAAAAGTATGATCCTGATTTAAATGAAAATTTTTAGAAGTACGTTACTTTCAAGCAGTACTCTTTATCATGCTGTGTGAGGTATGTTTAACATTCACCTTTCATGGATTTCACCACGCAGTACTTTCCTTGGTATTTCGTATGAGGCGGTTCTAACTGTGCGTTTCGCGGGGAGCTGATCAAATTATTGCTTGTTTTACTTCCACAAAATGAAATCTGGAATGAAAATAATTCAAACTTGTGTGCCAATGAAGAGACTTTCAAGCACTACCAAAAACCAACGTAAATTGTGTTTGAGCAAATATCCAGTAGTGCAATGTGTGAACGTCACGCCTCCAACTATACTTATCCATTTGTTGGCTTTACAATTTGCTCTCATTTCACATATTTTTCTTAGTAGTTCCGTCCCATGCGTTATCTTATTATGCCCTATTAGCGTCCAAATCGTAGTTCATTTTGTACTGGACACATTTCTTCAATAGTGCTCAGTGCTGTTCACTTGTATTGTTACCATGTTAGATATCGCCCACAGACACAAAACTCTGAACGCCAAAGGATCAGCAGTAGCTTATGCACATGTCATCGGCTTCCCCGTGGGGTCGACCCCCGGGCCTACTAGGGAGATATGAGGGGAAATACAAGGAGATGGATGGGATTCTTTGCCCGAGGGTAGGGGAAAATCTTGACATTGTTTTACGATCAAAGATTAGGGGGTGGGGGAATTCACAAGTTTTAAAAGGGTGTCACGGGGATTTTCAGGTGAGAGACACCTCACCCAGGGGACTTTGTCTTGAGAGTTCCCCGACCTCCCGGGGAAATTACTCAAGTTTGCTTGACTGATTTTACAATCCCCCTGGTTGGCCCGGGGCTCGACCCCACGGGGAAGCCGATGACATGTGCATTATAATTGAGTGACTATGGATGATTATTTAAAGGTTCTCGTGATCCACGGGCTCAAACATAATAGTTAGATGCAACTAACTGCACAGTTCCCAGAAAGGATTCTTAACCATGTTGTAAAGCATAATTACAGTAGCAGAGGAAAGCGGTACCCAGTATGTGGTCTTCAAATGAGTGGTCACAAACTATAGCTGTTCCAGGCGTTCCGAGACAGTAAACGGGGCGCGATAGTAACGGCAGAGCGAGGCTAAAATATGGTGGCGAAAAACGCCGCCCGTCCGAAGCCCCCTCAATTTTCGCCACTTTATTTTCGCCTCACTTTGCCGTTACTTTCGCGCCCAGTTTACTGGTACAGGCTACACTTGGGCTTCTTTCGTACTTTCGCACGAAAATGCGTTTGATTGTCCGCAAGGTCGCAATTGTGCTGGATTGTTAGGAATTACAAGTCAACGCAACATACAGGTTATGCTTGCTCGTTTGGCCTGGAATTAGAACGGCAATTTACTCATTGGTCACACTTCCTTCCTTTCTTTTTTCTTTCGTTCGTTGCTCTTTCATTCATTCATTCATTCGTTCGTTCGTTTGTTCATTCATGCTGCATTGCATGCATTCATTAATTATTTCTTTCTTTCTTTCAATGCATTCTTTCTATCGTCGCAACTTAGAGACGATTCGTCACAAGCTAAAAATCAAATAAACAAACAATCACACGAGCAAAAAAGCTTAGCATGCTACTGTAAAAGCGGCAGTGATAGTGGAAGTACTTAAATTTCGTTGAGTCACCCAACTTTTGAACCTTTCCTCCTGACCAGTTTCTTCTACAGAGCTTATCATCCTTGAAATTTTATCATTAACTCGCCACCCCAAATACAGTTCACGATCACACGGTCATGACATCATCACTGATTTGGCTCGCCAGGAAATAGATCCTGACAACTTTGCAACAGGCGATACAAACTAAACCACGCGATACAAACACAAAAGGGTTTACTGAGCAATTCCCTTCGTCACAGCATCTCACATGGTCATTATGTCATCACTCATTTGGCTCGCCAGGAAATCCTATCGAAAGCCTGGCAACTATGAATATTCTGACTTGCTGAACAACATGCGGATCGGCTGGAGACTAGACGTGAGTGCGCGCGATGTCGCGCGCGACACGCGTAAGGTAGAGCACGAAACGAGTCCCAGTTTTCTTTTCTTGTCACCTTTAGCGGTTAACAGTCTTAATAATGTCCAAGCTGCAATGTCGTTGCGTTTAGTGTAAGCGTATACACGTTGTTTATGCACGGCAAACTCTGATTTTAGTCATTTCTGTCACTAGACGAATTTGCGATAAATACGTGGGTTACGCGCGACCGAGTATTACACGCGCGATGCACGCGCGTGTCAATAGGTCGACAATCGGCATCTCAGAAATGCCTATCAAATGTTTCCGCTTTCAATGGATCTCTGTCATGCTGGCAGCATTCGCGCGCTCAAGTCACGGATAGATCAACCAAACGTTGCGATGTCAAACTGCGATTTAATCATTGAGGCTCTTGTTAATAAATTAACAAAGGAAAACCACAGGGAGGAAATTTAAAGGAAAACAAACACCGCAAAACAAATAGGGGTAACAGAGTGAGAGGAATATCATTTGATTGGTAAACTCACTGTCACGTTTTAAGCCGTCGAAGGTTGATTTTTGTCTCAGCTGTATTCTGAATATATACTTCAGCACCAGTTGGATGCAAATTTACACCAACAAGAGTGCACAATGTAACTCAATATGACATTAAACTCTTCAGAAAAAAATGCAAGCGTCTGAAAAATCTTCACAATCTCATTATTCCGAGTTAATATTTAACCAGTTTCTTTTACTTCGATCACTGTAAAAAGCTAGGAAGCATGAGGGTATCGGCGGTCGCAATTTTCTCGACGAATAAGCGTGGAAAAGTAACACACAAACTCCAAACTCTGTTCTGTTTATAACACTTGGGTTTTTGTCTAATGACCTCTCGAGCTCTCGGAAGCGGTGCACTTGAGCAATAACCACTTTTTACTTAAGCAATATTTTTGTTATACATACCCGTGAAAAAAAAAATTAATCTATTTAGCAGATTTTTTCCTGTTCGCATTTTTGTGCGGTGTTATGTTTTTAACATGTTTAATGAGGAGGTTTTCATAGGCGTCGTAAGTAGGGGGTTTTCTTTGTTTTTATTTTGAATTCGGCTCATTTTTGCTCCACAAGACGAGTCTAGCCCTAAGCCACTTAGTAAAAAGGTAGCTGAAAAGAACCGCGAAGAATTTCCGGCGACTCAGAACATTTCAATGAAGCGCAATTGTTAACCAATAATCGACTAATTAGCTTAGCTTTGGTACAACGAACCAATCCAAGCGAAGAATGCGCCTTTAAATTAAGCCATAATGCAGCATGGAGTTTTAATTGTGGTGTACATGTGAGTGAAGGTGGTTTCTCCTCGACCAGTGGTTGCAGCCTTGGCTTAGCGATGATTGGCCTAGAGAATACAATACTGTACCCTTTAACGGAGACCCAATAAAAACAAAATACCTTTGTTTCTGTAGAAGAATAGCCTTGACACCTCTCTACTGACCTGCTAAAACAGAACAGTCAAAACATTATTTGGTCGGATAAAATATTCTTCAGCCTTGTTTGCCAATGGGCGCCAATTCGCTTGCGTTGCTGACTAAAAAGTTCGGAAGCTGTTTAACTTTGCATTTCCGGTCAATTTTTGTTCTCATGCTTCACCCGGGCGTAATTAAACTCGCAGAATTAATTCGGTAAATCTGTTGAGTTGTGAAGTCTTTAGGCTCCATTCAGCAGACTTTAGCGACGGTGATCAGATCGGATACACCACGTACCCCTTGGCCCAGCTTGTCAATCAAATCTCGCGCGGGTCGAGTGTCAAGTTACTCGCCTTTGGCTAATTTTAGAGTAAGATAACTTCTACTATGAAGGGTAAATTTGTGTATGCGTGAATGCCTCTTGTCCATAAAACATTGTGACAGATTTGTTTGTTTTCTTCGAAGATTCCTGACGTTGGTGAGGGCGATTTACATGACATAAGCCTGAGCTGAGCATCAAACATAAGACGTTTTGCTGTTTGGCTCTCTCTTCAGCGCTTCAGAACTGTTTGTTTCATGGTAAATATGCGAAGGAAGGAAGTGTGATGTCGTGGAATCTGAAGCATTGCTTGTTCCATCAGCGCCAGTGGAGCCAGAGAACTGTAACTGGCAAGCATTACAACCTAAGTTCGGATTTGAATGCGGTTTTTTCTTATTCTTCGGACTACCTGGAACAACCGAGGCTGGTATCAAACTGCTTCAAACTCTAAACAATAATGTCCACGCGCGCAACTCAATTTGATGCCGAAACAGGGAGATCGCTTGCACGAACCGCGACACAGCAGCGTTCACGAAGCGAAGGACGGCATGAAAGCAGAGAAGGCCGAGGAACACACAGATCTCGTAGTGGAACTAGTGAAGCAGAACCAACGGAAGTGAGCATCTCGCACAAAAAAGCGCACGGAAAGACGAGCGAAAAGGCTCAGTCATTAAAAATTTCCAAAGCTCGTATTCACGCGGCTTCTGCGACCGGCGGCGAGAATTCGTCACAAACGCGGGATTATGTCTCATCGGCGCCATATCCTAGCACAAGAAGCACTCAGGACTATTCTTCTAAAGCTTCTTCGAATCTTTACGCTAGCAAGCATAAGACAGACTCGGAAAGAACCAAGTTTAGGGATAACATTCCAGGGATACCAGTAAGTGAACAGTTGACGCAGCAGAGAGGTGACCGAGCCGGCCGCACAGCATTTCCGCCCCCCTCGCTCTACAACTATGGACAAAACGTTGCTTATCCTATGAACCTCAGTTCGTCCGACCTCAAAGCTTTGCCCCGAGACTCGAGTAACACCACCGATTCGGTTTTCCACAAAAGCCCGGCGAACAGACACGCCAAAGGTGCTCGGGGCAAGGCGCAAACAGAAACAGAAATGCAATGGAATGCGGCCCAACAAAATAACTATCGCCTTCGCGATGAGCAAAGAGACAGAGCTGTTACCGGCGAATCTCATTACACGCGATCGCGAGGAAGGCGCAGTAAAGATGGCGTCAACACAGTTTACAATGATGTGAAGTTTTCAGGATCTAGTCGATCAAATGTGTCACGGCGGTCCACTTCTACTTCGTCTTACTCCGAATCTCCCACTGACAGCCAATGTTCATCTACGGAATCGGAAAGTTGTAGCTCATCTGACACTTCTCACAAACGTAGACGTCGCATTAGGCGAAAACCGTCCAATAAGTCGATTGGTTCAAGTGTGTACGGCGAGGACAACACTAGTGAATCGGAAAATCAAAGCTTTAGCGAGCTATCGGCCTCGGACAGCGCGTACTCGCGCACACAACGTAGGACGCAGTTTTCACGCGAGGAACCCGATATTGCGTCTCTCGTTAGCTTCAAGGAGTATCGGAGTACCTCCAATAAGCTCAGGTCGAGTAGTTTGACTTCTGTGAGTTCCTTGGAAGGTGTAGGAATATCAAGCGATCCAGTTGGTAGAAATCGGTCACCGCAGTTGTCTCCAAGAGGCACAAGTATATCTAAGGTGAAAAAAATCCAAATCCGGTCCTTTACTTCGTTTACAGATAGTCAGCTGAACAACAAAGAAAACCTACCCCTAAGGCGGAGGTCAACAGAAGAGAAGGTCTCCTTGAAAATAAGGGGGAGAGCTGAAACAGCTCCTAAAGAAATATCCAGATCCTCTTTGGCGAGGCATGGTTCAGAATCACCATCATTATCTAGAAGCCCGTTCGGACTCAAATCAAAGAACAGTGTGCGGAAAACAAGTAGAGAATCACTTTTAAGTGACAGTGAAGGGCAACATACTGCTGAAAAGGAGGATGTGAGTATGTATACCGTGAGTAGTGCTTTTGACATGCCAGTTGCACTGGAACAGGTGACACGGTGCAACTCTGCACCGCCTGATCCTCAGTCTGTTGAAACAAGAGATACTAGATCACATCACAATCTACCTGGTGCCAGTGAGCTTCTCTTGTCACGGAGTGCATTTGTTCCAGTAAAACCTAATAAAAGAACCAATGATTATGAACCTAATCTGCTAATTACAGCACCTGTAACGTTTGTTTCTGGCTCACAACCCGACACAGGACCTTCCACATCAGCAGACGTTTTGCTGCAGCCTGTAGCAAGACAGGGGAACCGCCCCTTGTCTATTGTTCAGGAAACTGATGAGTTTGCAGACAATTCACAAGAGAATGATGGTTACACCAATGAAAAAGTTGAAAAACGCTTGAGAAAATCACATGGGACAAGGAATTCCCCTGTGAAGATACCTGAAGATCTTAGATCTTCACCACCAACTTTGGATGACATGAATACTTCCATTTCTACACTGCGGAGATTGTCCTATGTTAGAGCTCAAATAAACTCAACAGAGTTACCTGTTCACTCAGCAGATTTAACAGCTCAGACATTGGATGTTGATTCCAACTGTGACTCATCGCCATCCTTTTCTCCTGTCTTTGTAGAGGATCTGCCTTCTGGGATGTTTATTCTGGAAGCCACTAATGAGACAAAAAGAGTGTTAAAAGAGTTTGATCAAATGGATCCAAGTGAAAGAATGAGGACAGTGGCACCTGTGGTAGCAGAAGGGGACTTGATAAGTTTTGATGACGTGAATGGAGACATGAAAGAACCTGTTAAGAAAAGAACAAGGAGAATTGTCCGACCAAGAATACCAACAATTTTAGGTGTTGAAGAAGACACAGACAAACTAAGAAATTTTAATGAGGAAGACCTGGAAAATTTTGAAACAACCAGGCATTTGCTTGTGAGGAATGGAGCTTCTTTTAGCAAAGGTGAGTCAGTGATCAGTTGTTCTCAAGTGTTGTGGAGGTGGCACTTGTGTCACCTTTACTGTAAGTTCCCCTGCAGAATAGTGAGTGAGAGCAGCAACAAAGTGCCTTCTAACTTCATGTGGAGATATCCTTGGTTCAATTTTTATTTTCCTTTGTTTTGTACTCATTATCATACATTACCATACACAAGAACAAAAGAAAACAAAAATTGAACCAAGGATAAAGTTGAACTACAACATGCTACCATCAAGCACTCTATAGTGGTAAACTGAAAGGTTTAAAGCCTGGTTCACACTAGCAACATAACAACATAACATCAACATAATGACATAAAAAGGATGTTATCTAGGCATAAAAAGGACATTATGTTTGCAGTGTGTGAACGTACAGACATAATGACATATTAGCAACATAACAGCATGACCATAACAACGATAAAACTTATCTTTTCCTTATGTTGTTATGTCGCTAGTGTGAACCAGGCTTAACTCATTTATAAGCACTTTCCTTGTTTACATTTCTCAAAACACTAAGGAAACCAACAGTGAGTAAAACAACAATATTCATGTGTCAAGTCTTTCCCAGCAAGTATCCAGGTAACAGCAGTATGTAATGAACATTAGGAGGAATTTCCTCCGAGGTTTTGAGAAATGTGTGCCAGATCTATTTATTGCACTGTAAGTATGTAATTTTGATGTAGGTCACCCCAGGGTTTTAGGCTACTTGTGGGTGATTACCTACAGTGTAATTGTTTATGGCCTTGTGTAAAAAAGTGGCAGAACATTTCGCATTATTAGCTCTACTGAGGCATTACATTATAATACTTTAGAAGGGTGAAAAGGTCAGATTCTAGATTCATTAATTTCATCATAGAGAAACATGTATAGAGGACAGCCAATTTTCACCTCCTGCCATGTCACAGGGAAAATTGCACCGTGATCAGTCAATAGAATTCATAGGGAAAATTGGAAATTTTGACGAGTATCTTTATGACCAGGAGATTCAAATGTTATCCTCTTTGAGCAAGTTTCCACTCAGCGACTCTTTCTTGAAGCTTTTTTCTCAATTGCTAAAAAAAATTCTTGGCCACTGTTTTCTTTGTATTCATTTTGGTTCTGTTCACTCTTCATTCCAAACAATAGCTATAATGTGATGTTGGGACTTAACCGCGGTCAAACGTAAAAAAATAAGAAAAGTCCTGTAAAGAGAAGGTTTTTACGTTGAGAACTCAAAGATGATGAGTCTTTCATCAGTCTGGGAGTTTACTAAATCATTTCATGAATTACTAAAAAAAGTTTTAAGGTTTTTTAAAGCGAAGAATGTGGAGACAGTTCGGCGCAGTATGTTTTGTTTTCTGTTTCAATGCGTGACTTCAGGAAAACCGATTCACCTTTTTGTTCCTAAAACTGTTTTAGTAATTCATAAAATGATTTAGTAAACTCACAGACTGAAGAAAAACTTATCATCTTTGAGCTCTCAACGTAAAAACCTTATCTTTAAAGGACTTTTCTTACTTTTTACGTTTGACCGCGGTTAATGTTGGGACTTATTTGTTGCTGTTAACTTTTTCATTTTCCTTTGACATCTGGTTCACAGATCTACATGATACAAATGTGTTTTAACTAATAACAGTAAAACACAGTGGAATGAAAACCAGATCAAAGCAAATTGTAAAAGTTACTTACAAATAATTAACTGATGAATAGTTAGCCCCTTAGGTAAATAAGATTGATGTTATTTTAGCAAAAGAGGAAGTCATTTTTGTGTAAAACACCAAGTGTGCCAACAGTTGAGGACACTCTAAAATACCCCACTAAGTGCTTCGGAAATTTGCTCAGTCCCATTTATGTTTTTTTCACAATTTTAAAACAACAAACCATATTTTATTCCATCAGTGTTTTTCTTGTGTTTGTTATCAACGTCCTCTATTTCCCTTCAAAACACATTTGCATATTTAAATTTACATGTAGGTGGTCTACAAGCCTAGGGCACAAATCTATTTATGCAAAGTGCAAGATTTGTTTTTCAATGGGTCAACTCCTTTTTAATTGCATTTTTGAGAAAAAGGCACAATCTTAATGTAGCTTTAATTGGCACATGTAAAGTAACTCAAGCAGTAAACTTGGGCAGTCTAGCTTTGAGCAACCTATTCCACAATAAGCTAAAATTAACAAGCTACAAATTGATTTGCATTAAACATTAAGTGCTACTGTCTAGCTGCTTCCTGTAAATTGCATTTAAATGATGTATGCAGACAAGTTGTGGGGTTTCAAGTTAGTGCAGTTATTTTTAAATGCATTTAAACCATTTTACGCTCCCTGACTAAATATTTTTGGTTTCAGAGTTAAATTGTGAATATTTTAACTCAGATTTTTACTCTGTGCCTTTAGCCTTGAAAGTTTAGTTTTAATCTTTTCTTCCTAAGTTAAGACGTAACAAATATTGTAGGTCTATAAAGTGTTTAATGCCAAGGTCACTAGAGTACAATCCTAGGAACACTTCAAGCAAGTCACTTTATAAAATGTTGAAAAATGGGCAGTAACACAGTGAAACAATGACCACTTGCTTGCTTTCATCTGAATAGGCAGGCTTGCAGATTTTTTCCATAGACTCTAAAATGAACACTTTGGTAGATAGTGGTTCTGGGTTTTACTCGTTGGTGAAAGGTTAAGTCTGTTTAAGTTTTTAACAGGACAGGATACAGGTATCCTTTACTGGAGATATATGTAAATGTATTGCAAACTTTCATTAGTTTAATTTGCCATTTTACTGTGCATTGACCTACAGTGCTGTAAATAATGTCTAGTTACACATTGTAGTTGAAGGTTGGCAATCAATACTTGTTTGTGATTGCATTCCTCTGGCAATATTATTTTTAAATTACAAAAGTATCAAATTTGTACTTTGTGCTGATTTAAGCTTTAAACTGAAACACAAGGTCAGGTGGGTAACATAAAGTTATAGCCTAAAAGGGTAGGATACCCACTGTTGGATGAAGTTCGTGGAAAATGTGCTTTTCCTTTTAATCTTCTACTCTTTGTGAGTGAATAAAGGTGCTCACACTTGTTTGACTTAAGCTGCTGTTACACGTTGAAACTTTTAGCTGAAACTTGTATGCAATGGTGACGAGAGACCGGGTGAGACTAGTTTCACAAAGTGGTATTATTTTACATGGTGAAGCTCTTGTTTTGATCACCATTGCGATAGTTGCGACCGTTGCAGAAGTAAAAAGTGGATCTACTTTTCAAGAAACTTGTCTCGCAACAGAAGTTCGAAAAAGTTTCACGAAACCGACCATGTTACATGGTGCAATGCCTGCTGAAACTTGTTTTGCAGCACTGTTGCACACAAGTTTCAGCTAAAAGTTTCAACGTGTAACAGCGGCTTTAATACTGTACTCCCGCATGAGTGACACAGTCCTTCTCTTTTTACTTCTAACAGCAACTTTCAATGTGTATAAACTCAACACTTTAATCAATGCTTAACAGCTATTTCAGGAATGTTCGATGGCTCAAACAGGGAAACCATTATCGCTCATGACAGTGAAGAGGACAGCACACCAAGGGCAGCGTCAGAAGCTGAAGACAATCAAGCAGGAGATTCAATACACTATGATAGCAAGGACCTGAAAAAGGTGCAGGCTGATTCTGTGTATGACACCAAAAACAGTTCTGTTGAGGAAAGCAGCCCAAAACTTCCATCTCAGAGGAGAAGACTGCAGAAAAGGGCATCTCTTCCTTTGATAAAAACAGAGTTTTATAAAGAGGAAACTAAAGTCACTGACGATGTACCCAGACCTGAGACAACTCCTGAATCACCATCATTGCGAAAGACAGAAACCATGAACGATCTTAGTTTAGATCAGGTTGGGCACAATCTTAAAGTTATTCCCTACAGTGGCATTGATATTGAACATGGTAAAGAGTTTTCGTTTTCAGATGACAAGAGTCTGGAGAGCTGCAGCCCCCCGCCTGGCTCTGTAGCATCGCCAAGTCCTAGCCAGATTAGTTTTGATGCTTTGTCAATGACAACAAGTGGTTTTAGTGAACCGCATTCTGAGCAGGTCAGTAGTGGCGATCTGAATGTTGGTTATGACTTGTTAAGCATGGACACCACAGCTAACAGCAAATCCATGGACGATGCCTGGAGGTCCCAGAGTGACCCTAGTCATGGCATTCAACTGGAGAATGCTGTTGCAGAGCTGCAAGCTCAACGTAACAGCAACAGTGAACCCAATCTCATGGGAGAAAAGCTAAAGGAAGAAGCTGAACAGCTGGCCAAGAGGGTAAATGGTGGGAACAAAAGAGAATCATCTCTTCAAACCTGTGAGGATTATGATGATGATGATAATGATGAGGATAAGGAAACTGCTGATTTGAGTCCAGATGATGGTTGTTATGAACTTGACAAACCTGAGCGCCGTGCCAAACCATTGCAGAGAGCCAAATCTGCTCCTACACCAACCACTCTTACATCACAAAGGGCACAGAGAATAGCTAATTCCTTTGCTGTGGAAAAGGCTCAGGTCAAACTCAACAAACTTGCAGCAATGGAGACGATAATTGAAATGCCAAATGCAGAACCATCCGTTCAGATACCAGAAAAAACAAAACTTGAGAAAGCAAAGCGAAGTGTGCCACTGGAAGGGAGTTGTACCTCCCCACCTGGAGGCAGTGTGGCAAAAGATGACAAGAGACGGCTATCTATTTCCAAAGAACCTGGAAAAACACAAAAATCAAAACATGTAAGTAAATGAAAGCTATTTTTGTTTTTCATTTTTTTTCATTGTCATAGAAAAACCAAAACTTGAGAAAAAGTGAAGCACATCATATTTAGTTACACCCTATGGAGTAGAGAGTACACATCCACACAAAAATATATCACACAAATAAGCTAAGGTTTTGAAAAGAGTCATAAACACATTTTTTTCCTTTAAAAATATAGCTGGAATGTTTCTGCTCTTAAAAAGTTATGACCTGTTGGTTGTGCCACAGGAGTGTCTTCCTGTGTTTTGCTGCTGTCTGTTACCACAAAAATGTTTGTAAACCAGTATCATTCCTCTAAAAAAAAAGATAAAATGGAATCCTTGCCATGTTAAAGCTGATGTTAACTGTTCGTGTGTTTTTTCTTTTTTGCAAGGTCAAAATGACAAAAAGTTTAATATGTCACTAAAAATTAATAATAGAAAACCAACCACTCCTAAGACGGATATATTCCTCCATAGAGCTTCTATTTGAGTGATCACTCAAAAGATTTTAATTTGAAGACAGCTTTGCACAATCCAAAGTTTGGTTGTAAGTGTTCCTAAGGGGTTTACTATGGCATTCTCAAACATTTGTATCATCTCTTTAAAAATGCAGAGTTTTGCACCCTTGTTTTGTAATATCAAATAGGATTCACTTACCAAAAGCTGATTAGAGAACAAAACTCATAAAAGCAGCTTAATTTGACCTGATAATATCTGATAAATGTGGATTAAAACAGTTTGTCATCTGTGTAGATAAGATTAGATTGGGGTGTTGAAACAATTTACTGGTGACAGTTTGAGACCCTACATTGACCCCTTATTGATTTATTATTAAAAATTTCTTGAAGTTTTGAAAAGTTTTCTTCCTAATCCAAACTGGAATCTTCTGTGAGAAAATTCTTCTGATGTGATTAAAAAAAACAATGAATAGTCCAAGTTGTTTCCCATGCAGACTGATGGCTATTCCATGACTTAAGCTCACTTGATAACATTTTAATGCAGCCTTGTTTCAATAAGCAATCCAGGGGGTAGAACTATTGAAAAGGCATTAAAAAAAAAAGACATGCTAGTAATGCATATTTAATAAAAACCATGAAGTGAAATGAAGCTGCAAAGCCACAGATTGTCTAAAATTAGAACACAATTTCTCTGTACACTCCAATTAACCAGTTAATGGGACAAATTAGAATATCAGCAGTGCTGAATATAGTGTTAAATTAAAAGGGACTCAGAATGATGGAAGGGTTTGGGGTGTTGGTGTGTAGATATACAGTGTGGTAAGTCTGATGCCTTGGTTTTGTTTACCACCTGGCCTACATGTATGTGCTTCCTTATGCTGCTAAGTTGCTGGAATATTTCTAGCCCCAAACTACAAGGACATTGACTTAAGTTTATCTGAGAACTGACATAAATACCAAAAGACAACAGTTGTGGAAGAGTTTTTTTTTATGACTGGCTAGTTTCCTGGTGGACTTAGGACTTAATGACAACCCTGTTGTTTTCTGAATGACGACATTGACATTAATTGTGTAACATTTCCTGTCTGTGGTTACAATGATGTTTTGTTGTAAGAGAGCAAAATTTGCCAAGAAGATCCTATTTCCTTGAAAAATGTGCTCCAAAGTCAAGAATATTGTTTATTAATGTAGACCACAATAAAAACACTGCTATCTTAAAGTAGGGTTGATCTATGCTTCCAAAGTTATTTGCTGTCATTTGGCTTAGCTTCTCAGATTACCTGTATGAAAATATTTACAACAGTTTCAACATATCATTAAAATGAAATGAGTTAAATCACTGCTGAAGAAAACTTTTCACAATAACAGTAATTTGCATTTTCAAAACTACAGTGTATATAAACCATTGCCAGAACATCTCGTTGAGATAAGTAGTTTTCCAAAGCTCAATCTTTCAAAGAGTATGTGTTTTTAAAATAATGTCATGCATGGGCCAGTTCCTCAGCTAGACACAGACTTTGAGTTGCCAATGTTGAGGTGAAGGCAAAAAAAATTTCTTGGGAAACAAGTGCTGAAAACATTTAATTTTGTGGTAAAGCTCAGCTGTAAATGAACTATCAGTCAAGCAGTGAGTAATCTACTCTTACATGTAAGTTATAGTATACAACTCGTATGCTAAAGCAAAAATCCCTGGGGTATCTATTTGCTTAGTTCCTTGAGGGGAGCATTAACTTTATTCAGAACAAAGAAAGGAGAAAAGTGCTTTACAGTGTACGCATACTCACAAAATATTATTGATGGTTACACTGAGTACCTGACAAGAGCAAGTTGATATTATTTTCTCTTGTCACAAAAATCCACTCTCATACATTTTGTCATAATAGTCCAGTTTTGAGTTCGCCATGACCGCTGAATAAAAGCACTGAGAACACATAATTATGTACATCGTTAGCCTCGTCCTGAAGTAAAATATTCACAATACCAGTGGGAAGGCGCCACAAATTTGAAAATTAAACAATAGACAGAGCTGTAAACAGGTCATCTTCTCGCTGGAATTTAAGTTGAGGCTAATGGTGTACAAATGCGTTCTCAGTACTTTTATTCAGTGGTCATGGCGAACTCGAAAATGGACTACTATTATTATTGAATTTCCACTTGGAAATCACTAGGAAATCAATAGGTAGCCCTATTCACAGACTAGAAAGCTCTATGCTGTTATTTAAAACAACATAGACATTTTTCACCTTTCAAGAACTACAGGCATTGATGAACTTGCAGGTTAAAACTCTGAAGTAAGCAATTAAAGCTTGGTGTTTACATCTAAGTTTTTGTTCCAGGATTTGAGGGCTCATGTGCTGAAAAACCTGTTGGATACAGAAGCGTCGTATGTGCAAAATCTGCAGTTTCTTGTGTCGGTAGGTTTCCAGTGATGATGATGATGATGATGATGATGATGATGATGATGATAATAGATGATTTATTTTATCAATCTTATTTTATGCAATTTTATTCCCATTTAATGTAAATTTGTAAATTTTATATCATATTAGAATTTATTTATTGATTTTATTTTATGCAATTTTATTCCTATCTAATGTAAATTTGTAAATTTTGATATAATACTGGCTACGTTTACATGCCCAGTATTTGTGATTAGGACCTGGCATTCAGGAGTTTTAAACTGCCATAATAATAATAATAATAATAATAATAATAATAATAATAATAATACAAATTTTATTTAACAATTCATCCAATATTTACAAAATAATAAATAATTGCAAAATTATTAAGTTACAAAGTATGGGGAAAACTGTATTATTTGATTTTTATTTTAAAAAATGCTTCAAAAAATGTGTAAAAACTAGGCTAAAAAAACTTCCTTTATAAAAAGTCTAAAACATCGTATTTGGTAATAAAATAAATAATGTCGACTACAAAACTACTAAACACTTCTTGGCTTAGTATTCCTGGCTTTGGCCAGAGTTCCCCAGAAATAGCGTTCTCAATAATGATAATGATAATGATAATGATAATGATAATAATAAACCATACCATCAAACATCAAAATATACAGGTAAAGCTGTAAAATACTGTCTTGAAGGGATGTGTCTTAAAGTCGGAAAGATATTGGCACAATTGCAATGAAATTGGCAGACTGTTCCACATAATAGGCGATTGCTAATGATGTTATAACTTGAAACGGGGATATAGTAACTCAAACTAATAAAGCCCAATAGATATTTTGATTATTTTTTTGATGGGAGTGAGGCTTTAGTATAACAACTGCAGAGTTGTTGCAGCAAAACAATGTGCATATTTTGCATACCTAAACAAAGAAATTTCTTCCAGTGGCACAAAACAGCTTTCATTTGAATGGTTACAGAGTCTTCAAAGTTGAGAGCACATGAAAGCATTCAAAGCTTGTTTCAAAGGTTAATGACTTCTTTGAACTTGCTAACTACCCTCAAGCACAGAGTACACTGAAGCAATTAAATAATTATGTGAATTTACCTCTAATGGGATTTTTGCGATAAGGTATTTACGTATTCTGTGTGAATGACATTTTCAAGTACAAGATTTTTTCAAACTCTTTTACATATGGTGAAAGGGTACTTTTAATTGGGCAATTCAATCGGGTTATGTGCTGTGAGAGGGGGGTTGGTTGTATGCTTTGAACTCTGCTTCTGTATGATTTGGTGTTCCTGTGAATCAGCCTTGTTCTACACTGTATTTGATGTATATATTCTTTCTCTTGTCAAACGTTATCAACATTGGCTGCGTGTATCAAATATTGCTGTGTGCAAGGCAATGAAAATCCAAAAGTGGCTGTCAAGCCATTGGTACTTGGAAGCTCAGCAATATGTGCTGGTGTGCTTTCTTGCATCACTCTTAATTCAATTCAAAATTTGTCTCTGTCATTAATCCAGCATTCTCTAAGTTGGTCATGATGCCTATTTTTAGGTAATGGATTGCTAATTATTTTTTGTAATTTCACAAGACTAAAATGTATTCATGAATTCAAAGTCTGTCTGAAAATGTTTGGTTGGATGCTTTGTGCCTGCAAAATCAATACCTTAAGTGCTAGGGTATGCTTGAGGCGGGAAGGATTTTAAGGAAACAAACTTGTGCTATTGTACTTGCACACCAAAAAATTTATATTGCCACAGAGTCTTTCAAAATAATATGCTGACTCATTGACTGCCAAAGGACTTGAAATGCCCAAAATTCCTTACATTGTAAACCACTTTATAGGCTGAAAGCCATTCACTATTGTATTGCAAATGAGTTGACAATTGAATGTCTTCTAATATGTAAGGCAATTAGTTGAAGCTCTCTTTACATAAGTTTACAATGCTATGGCCAGCCTAAAGAATTCGACTACTCATGAGGCAGAAAACCACAGACTATCATTCATTGATCACTCAACAGCGAACACTAATCACAATTATTAATTAATTCCTTATTCTTGCCCTTGAAATATTTTGTCTTCATTTGTAAAAGGAAAGAGGCTTTAATCTTATTATTCCTAACATGTTTTCATTTCCTGTTTATATTAGTGGTTTACCACTGAATTTATTTTATATTGTATTCACTTTACTGTGTAAGAACAACGTGGAGTGTTGGGAAATGGTTAAGTCAATAATTGTTTTGAATAAAACTGTTAGTAATTTATTCAGTGACTTTGACAAACCTGCAATCTTTTTTCTCCCTAGTCTCAAAAGCTCTCTGAATTGGTGTTCAAAATTCTTCCAGACTCTTGCACTCTTGTGTAATTATTATAATCATTAGCTTTCAGTTGATTGATTCCATGTTTGTATGAAGACTAAGGTATAAACCATATGATATAACACAACATTAGTTAGCCAGTGAAAGTTATGCTGGCCCCCTCAGTGAGGCCCTGCTAGGGTAAATTCCGACAAGTGACATGGCCCAAAAAGTAGCGACAGCACATAAAATGAAATCCAGACGAGAGACATCATTCCCGGCAAAATTCCGACAGTGCCATCAAGGCCGAGAATTAGCAATTTAAGCACTGAAAGGGGGATTTTAAAATTCAGACAAGCAACACGGGACCCCTCCCCCCCTGGCAGGGCCTCCTCAGTGAGCTGTTGTTTGGTATCATTTACTCATAAACAGCCCTAATGCAAAATGCACCTGGCCTTGTGAACTGGATGCTTTAAATATTTGTGGCACAAAATGTGATCTTTTAAATGCTTTATATGAAAATAAAACAATCAATAATGTTTTATTTTAACCCTTTGTAGGTGTCACAGTTCCTTTTTATTTCACCTTTAGCAGAATGATTCCTTTACATCAATTATTTTATGTAAGGAAAACAAAAATACTAATTTTGGAGAGATTTAGGAATAAGCCAAGGGTCTTCATGACAAAAATAACATGTTCATCAACAACATTTCCAAGAAAAGGTTTTAAAAATTATGTTTTTAAAATTGCTTTTAACTTGTAAATAACATTAAATTTTTTAATTTCTAGCTTTATAGATAATTCTTTTAATTTTTATTTTATATATACTGATTTTAACTTTAATTGTAAAGTGCCATGAGCAAGTAATATTATTGTAAATATTCTTATATTGTTATTATTGTTATTATTATTATTGTTATTATTATTATTATTATTATTATTATTATCATTATTATTAGAATGATCCTGTAGCATTTCAGCTAATTGTTTAGTTGAACATATGTAGTAAACTGTTGTAGTTTTAATGGAACAAACTTAGTTGCTTTCATTTGGTGAAGGAATAAGGCCAGGATATGATAATTTATGTTTGTGCTATAAACCCAACAATGTATTCTAATAGAGGCCATATTGGGCTACCAGTACCCATATAAATGCATGTACCTATCTTTGGGGAGCTCATATGAATAAACCATATTCCTGCAGTGTGCCCTTTTTCATCATTAAAGTCCTGCTTTGTTTAAAGTGTCCATATCGTCTTCTGGTTTTTGGTGGTTCTGATATGTACATAAGGAGTAGATAGCTGTTCAAAAAGGTTTTTTGAATTCCGCCGTGTTTTTGCCCTGAAAATGTCGTTCAAATTTCTCGCTTGAGCCATGCCCATCAAACTTGACTGAGCTAGTAAGGGGCATGGGTATATTCCTGATTTGACATCACAAACTGCTTTGCATGCATGTTTACAAAGACTTAACGAGGTGCAAATCAGTTTGTGACGTCAAATCAGGAATAGACCCACACCCCATACTAGCTCAGTCAAGTTTGATGGGCGTGGCTCAAGCGGGAAATTTGAACGACGATTTCATGGCAAAACCACTGCGGAATTCGAAAAAACTTTTTTGAACAGCTATCTACTCCTTATGTATATACCAGAACCACAAAAAAAAAAAATAGAAGACAATATAGATACTTTAAGAATTTACGTAAACCCTTTAATGCATGTAAATTTCTAAATGTGTTACCATGACTACCCAACATGAGCATTTGAAAGAACCCTTAGTTATATCCATTTAGCAAGAGGAACAACTAAGGCTCTGGCATAGAGTCTGGAGAGGATATGTTCATGTATATGCTGTTGAGTTAAGCGCTTCATGCTAATATTGGCACAGTTTCACTTGTGAGGATTCTAGAGATTTATAATCAAAAAGTGTCCGTTCTAATTCTGTCTTTATATCCATTTCTCTCACTAGAATTACTACAAGGCCTTAAAGAAGCAAGAAAACGCTGGGATTGTGGAAGCTGCACAAGTGGATGAAATGTTTTACCAAATTCCTGAAATCCTCATCAATCATGAGTTTTTCCTACAGCAGCTGCAGGGGAGAGTGAAAGATTGGCATGACAAGCAGAAGATTGGTGACATATTTGTTTCTTCAGTAAGAACTTCCTCATTTATGTGCAGCATATTACAATAAACACAGCAACTTTTACCACCACGTCCTTTTCCTCTTCTTGTGGGGTCATAGGGCAAGCAGTCATACATGTGTATGACTCATAAAAATGAGTTGATAACGTAAATTGACCCCTGTAAAGAGATTCAAAAAGCTGACCTTTGTGCATAGGCCCTTTGTCAGAGTGATGGATGGAGGGCTAATCAGCTTTTTGAATCCCTTTACAGTGGTCAATTTACATTATCAACTCGGTTGCACCACAGTTTTATCCCCCCCCCCCCCCCCACCCCCCTTCCAGTAACTTACAGGGGTTGTTGTGGGGACAAGTGGTTAGTCCAGTGTTCAGTCTCCACCCAACCAACAGAATGTATGAGTGGTGGTCTGGTGTGACTCGTTTAAGACTCTGTCTGGCACTAGTTTCGTTAGGGACAAATGTCGCTGCTGCAAAGAAAACAAAGAGGAATGGAAAGTGAATATTTGCTGTTGCAAACTTTCCCGCATTTTCTGCCAATTTCTTTCAGATGTCGGTATTTTTGGAGAAGATTGTAGCCTTTTTTTGGAGCCTGTTGCTTGTCGCTTCTACCCCTTGGAAGGCTTCATGTATAGTAAGACAGACCACAGCACCAGGCTCCATGTTCCCTACTCTTTGCTATTAGTGTGTGGGTTCTTTTACATCCCTTTCTTTTATATCCTTGGTTTAATTTTTTCCCTTTGCATTTGGGTATGGTAATGTATGACAATTAGTTTAAAACTGAAAAAATTTAAACCAAGGGTAAAATTGCACCATAACATTTAACCATTTACTCCCTAAGAGTGACTTATAGATTTTTCTCTGTCTAACGCCAAACGATTTTACTCGTCAAAGGGAGACCCATTAGGGGTTAAAGGGTTAAATGTGGAGGTGTAGGAAACAAGGGTAGTAGCTTCACGTCGCTGCGCAATGACATCATCTGAATTGAGCTAGATGTTGAGCACACAGCCAATTTTATATTAGACCATAGTTAGTGGTCTGGCATGCTGTTCTCAAAACTCCAGCTAACATTTTGGGCTCGAAAAGTATTTTTTGAGTCGGTTTTCTGTTGAATGGTACTAGCAGTTTTGGCAAACTAGCCCAATGTATTTCTCAATTTTATTGCAAGCTTTCATAAAAGATAATTAAAGATAAATTAGAAATCAAATTTCTGGTCATAAACCTAGTGGACATACAATAGTTTTTCAGGCCTGTTTCAGGAGTTTTGGGAAACGCACGCCTGGGGGTTTGAACCTGCAACCTCCTGCTCAGCATCTGGTGCTCCTACTAAGCTAACTGGGTTGTTGTTACAACAACTTTAAGTTATAAATGAATGGATCAGGATGTACCGTTTGCACCCCTCCACCCAGTTCCCCCCACCCCTTCCTGGAAAATTTAAAGTTTTGACACCACTTTCCTCATCAGAATTTGTTAAACCTTTAGCACAAGAAGGAGGTCGAAAGGATGAACCATGCATATCAATCAAATACTACATGATCCTGCCAATAATTATGAATTAAATGCCAATGTTGTTTTTGATCACTACTAGTTCACCAAGTGTTTCCTGGTGGATGCCTACAGTGCCTTCATTAATCATTTTCTACAAGCCAGAGCAGCAGTAAGAGTGGCCACTGTGTCCAGACCAGCTTTTGTGCGATACATGGAGGTACTTGTACTCTTATAAATAATAATACATAAGTACCTTCTTTCAGCCACCTTTTTTCTGTTAACCTGTCGTCTTTATGTCTTGTAAGTCCCTATTTAGATGCCATGGTTTAAAATTATTGACGTTACCCATTCTCTATAAATATCCTCCCAGTTTCTTTACCCAGTTACCTGGACAATGGCATCATGATGACACCAAAACATCAGTTTTTCCCATTAGTTTTACTTGTTTATGCTTCAGACAATAGCGGTAAGAATTCATGTTATAAAAACACAAAAAATAAAGTTAATTGAAATCATGCATCCCAGTGGTGAAAATGTCAGACATGACTTGTATGTGTGTTATTTGTTATTTTCCCTCATACTTGATGATATATTTGTTGGTTGGGACAGTAGAAATATTTGAGTGAATTAAGCAGGTTAGTCACTTTCACAAATAACAGAAGGTAATTTTTGTTCAAACCTCAACAACTGTTTGCCTATTTTAGCAATGTTCCAGGGATCACAAAGAAAAATTGACGCTTCAAGACTTGATGATAATGCCGGTCCAAAGAATCCCACGATATGAACTAATACTAAAGGTAACATAAAGACAGTTAAACTGCTCTGTGGTGGTGTGTCTCTCAGTTACAGCTGTTTTTGTCGCATTGAAATGCAGCATTCTCTACATCAGAGGAAACTGGCCAGCTTTATTACCTCTGTTATTACTACTTTGTGGCTCAGCTAATTAACCCATTGTCTTTCAGAAATTTCACCAAAAATTGCATTTTCAAGTTGTTAAGTTGTTTTCTTGTCACTGTCTAGCAATTAGAAGCTAAAACTTACCACAAAACTGTTTACAGGTCGTGCACTACGCCACCTTCCGATCCAGATGCAAAACATTAGCTTCCAAAGTTGCCTCATTTTTTTTTCTGTTTTTGCTGGGTATTGAATGGGCTTTGTTTTGTGGGAAAAGGTTTTGGAAAAGCGTTTAGGATCCTAGGATTTGATGAAAGGAAAGGTAAGTGGGTGGTGGAGGCAGATTTTTATGAAAATTTTTGTGTTCGTGTTGCTTGACTTTTTGCCTTTTTCTCCGGCTCCTTGACTGAATCATGCTAATCTGGTATGGTTTAAAAGATCTCTTTATTCTGTACAAGTTAGTGGACAAACCTACCCTTGACCGTTAAAACTGATGACGTGAAAGGCGGCGGAAGGTGACGTAAATCTGCAAGGGCACTTTGGGGTGCATTGGACTTCAATGGGTTAACGAGTAGTAAAGGGAAACTGTGTTGACCTAATAATAATAATGATATAATTATTTATATACTATAAAAATAATGCACAATTAAAAATCTAAAAATTCCGTCATAATTTGTGTTAAATTGTTTCAACAATAAGCCTTTCTAAATGCAAGCTCTTCAGGGCTTTCTAAAAACTACCTACGGAATTGCAGAGTAAAAATCAAAACTAACTAATGGTGTTGGTGATCTATAGTATTGTACATGTACAGTCCATATAAGCACAGGCATTGAGCTTAGTTAATGGTATCCCTAAACATCACCCACACACATTCAAAATAATGGAAAAAATAAAAATATTTTACATAACAACTCCTAGGACTGGAATGTCAGTGCAGAGATAACATTTATCATGAAGCAGGTTAAATAAGCTCTGTGTTTAAATTGTGTTATTTTCAGGACATGATAAAACACACCCCCCATGACCATCCTGATCACGGCAGTCTTCAGCTTGCTCTGGGAGAGATCAAGACTCTCGCTGATAGAATGAACAGAGGAGAGAAGGAGGTTGATCAAGCAGAGAGAGAAGCTGAGAGGCTTCGTGATCTTGAGGCAACAATTGAGGGCATGACTGAGGTATATGTTTTCTTCATTTAGCCTGGTCCTCACTAGCGATGCAAGCATAAGCATACACTGTAAGCATAAGCATTAGAAATGTGTGCACTGGTAAGGACAGCCACAAAATAAGCATAAACATGTGCATAAGAATATCAGAACCTTGTGTTCTTCTTGTGCTTATTATAGGCGAAGTGATTCCACCTCGTTGGCATTGTTTTGATTTTTTTCTTGTCTTCAGCTTGTGACTCCCACTCGGCGACTAATACGACAAGATTTGGTGGCTGAAGTGGTAAGTGCAATAAAAGTATTTTACCCAGAAAGGGAGTAATAATTTCCATTTTTACCTTTGCTTTTCATTATGCAAATGAGTTGTGCAAAAAGACATTCAAACAGCATACATTTATGAATAAATTAGAACATTTCATAAGCATGCATGTAGATGCTATACATATCAAGCACAAATCCTGGGATAATTATGGTATTGTTTGGGAGAACATACTTGCATTAAATGTGGAAGTTTTATTAATGGGGCAATGAGAAATTCTGTAGTGAAAATAAACTTGAATTGTGCCAGAAAAAGATTACAAGCAAGTGTTCTTGCTTACCCTTTGGTTTTTCTTTTTATTGCACAGAAAGGAACTATTACCAAGAAAGACAGGTGCCTTTTCCTCTTCAATGACATGCTGGCATGTGCAACTGTCAAGAGGAAGGCTAATGCTCTCAGGAGAGGCTCACTCAGCATGTATGTTGTTTTGTATTTATATTAGATCACTCTCTTTTTGTTTCAAATGCTCTCAAAATCTATTATTGAAGTAAGCTTTAAATGTGTAACAACTGCAGTGGGGACTTAAGACTAAATTATCTTGGTAGAGTGAAACAAAAATTGTGTGTCAATAGGCTGGAAAACTGGCTACTGTGTGATGGCACATTGTGAGAAGTGTTCTTTCTGATTCTGTTTTGTTCACAACATCTCCTCATTCATCATCCTAATTATTGTCACTTTCACTACCAACACTGTTACCGCCATTATGGCCATTGTGATAGCTGGTGAGGGCGCAACCTGAATAAACTGTCACGCATAGAAATTGTGCTTAAATCTACTAGTCGTTTGAAACAAGTAAATTATCTAAATCCTCCTTGCAGACACTTCAAAAATGCAGAGAAGTGGCTGCCATTTTGTTGACAATCGTTACTCACTGTCTATCACAGAATAGATAGCGAGTAGCGTAGCCAATCAGAGAATAGCATTTGTGATAGAACACTAGTAGATTATTTATTTTATATTATATAGTAATAGTATTACTTTGGTGTGGTCTAAAGGCCAACTTAAGCTGGCCATCGTTGAAAATGTTTACCTTGGCCCTGCAGCAATTAATTACATTCTTTTTTTTTCTAGATTCTCTGGATCAGGCACAGAGTTCAACAAATACAAACTTCTTTGGAGACTTCACCTTGACTACGTCGAGGTTTACAAATGTAAGAAATTCCTTAAGCTTGGACATTTAAAATGGAAATAATTATAGGCCAGCTACAGACAAGCAGCATTGAATTTCTTATGACATTTGTGTTGCTTTCGTTTGCAGCATCTCCTGAAGCTCAGAGACGGAACAGTCTGGAAAAACAGCTGGAGAAGCTTGACAATGACATGTCGTCACTAAGCAAGATCAGTGCCCTTGCAGACACTCTAAATATAACACACATGGTAAATATTTTGTTTTTTTGGATGCTCGGTTGTTATAAATTAATACTTACCTTTAATTTATGCAGATGTTGTTTACTTTCATCAAGAGAAGCGCTTAATAAAATGAAATTAAATCCTGGTTTAAGCTTTTTCAGGTGCTCTTTGATAACAATGTTTTTCTTATGTCCTTAGGCCTTAGATGGAGCCATCCGAGAGCTGATGAATGATGTAAACCGGCAGATTTCTGAGAAGCAAATCCCTCTACAGCCTCCTACATCAACAAAACTAGAGCTACACGCACAGACCGAGTGAGTCATGGTGTTTGCTAGAAATATGAAATATATACCAGCAGGGGGACATAGTTCCTGGTGTGGTTGTCTATCTGTCATCCGATGGTTGGGTTGGTAAATGCTTGGAGATATTGGCTGTATAAGCTTATCTTAAAATCCGAGGGTAAATAAAGTATATGTACATGTATGTATGTATATATATGTATAACAGAATGAATTAAAACTGTTGTTGAGTTACCAGTTAATGTCTAAAATAATTCAAGACAGACATGGTTTTCTCACAGTGTTTGGGAATTGGTGGAGTTTTGTTGGTCAAATAGAACCAAAGTATTCACTGGCAAGGTGGGACTTTCAAGTGGTAATGGGTTTAGAGTGAAGTACAGTTTTATCTCAAACCTAACTCTGTCAAGGTATTTTCTGGTACTAGTCATTAGAACAGCAGTATTATTCAGTAATGGCTGATGTGTTACACTGCACTGCCTGTTGTTTCCGTCCTTTAGGGAAGGAGAGGAGCTCTTTCAGTTCTTGTTCTTGGAGACAGAAATAAAAAATTCCTGGGAAGCATATTTCGAAGATGCAAAGCAAAAGCTTGGTGAGCCCTTCATGTATTAGAACTTTCTTTTTTCTTTTTACTTGGTCAATAATAATAATTATTATTTTTACTTTTTATCTCCAGCATATGCCAAAGACACCTTCCCTCCTGAATTTCAATACTGTATTCCGATCAACAAGACAAGAAGTGGGATGCAGGTAGGTATTACAGCCCAGTCTATTAGTAAATGTGTCACTAATTCTTGAAGCAGACGGGGATGTGCAAAGAGCCTCCAGGGATGCTGGGAAAATTCCCAGACCCCTGGCCTTGAGAGGCTGCCCAGTGTTAATCATTGTTTAAGATGATAAAGTTACAACGTTAAAGACCAACAGCCCTGAGTAGTGTTACATAATTATGGCTGTCTAGTCTAAAGAAAAGCATGTTGACAAAGACAGGTTGATAATATTTACCTAGTGTTAATGTAATGCAGGGTCCCAGATAAGATTTTAAGACAGGGTGTCAAGAACAAATTCCAGTGGATCGAACTCCCACTGCTTCCACCAAAACATTATAAAATTTATATTAATTTACAAGTGTGATCATGTTGCTCACTTGGTAGGGTTTTTGACCCGAGAACCCCCTCTTATATATATCTGGAACACTGTACATGTCCTTTAATCTTAATGTAATATTAGCAATGTTGGTTTTAAAGAAAGAAGGAAAATCATTTCCTTCCTTCCTTTTAAGTGAATAATTCCAATAAATTGTTTTACCCTCCAGCAAGGTAAGTAAGCTTAAGGTTAACTATAAATGCACACAAAAGAGGTCTGTTTTGCAAAGTTTTTTTTTTCTGTCGGAAAACAAGGAGCCATCACTTGTCAGTAATCTGTTGTCATTTGCAGATTGTTATCAACACATTTTCTGTGTTATTTTAGTTCACTTGTGCGTCACCTTGCCAAGTGCCCCACATGCTGGATAGAGGCAACCACTGCGGTTCAGGAGATGTGTGGGTCTGTAACAGTGATGGCTATGTGGGACAGATTTGCATTCTTAGAATGGGGACACAGATCCAGGTGAGAACAACAGGAAGCTAGGTAATAGATGTGAAATAGTAAACGTGGGAGAGCAAGCTATGAAATGGCAGTACTTTAACATTTTGACTACGAAGTCAAAAGTTGGAAGCACTTTGTACAGCATGGTAAACCACAGCTTTCATTTCATTGGTAAGGCAATAAAGATTAAAAGATTAAAGTCCCTTTGGCTGTACTTTCATGTGGGGTTGCGCACAGGGTGGTTTCCACCTTTCTCTAAGACTTTGTAAGCCGATTTTTTTCGCGTTTTTTTTTTCTGGGTAAATACACCTTATTTGCTTGTACATTTTGTTTTCCCAATACAGATCATGCGACGATACTCAGGAGATTTGATCCTTTGACTAGTTCATTAGAAAGCTTAAGGCTTAATTATTTCCGCATGGAAAGATTTCCTCACAACCCACAAACAAAATTATGCTTAACTTAAACAATGAGCGTGTGTAGAGTTTGACTGCATGTATCACTGACATAATTATGGGCTGTTCTGAAGTCTTTGCTCCTTTTCTGACTGCCCATATCATGCCTTTACTATAGTCTTACCAATTTTCGTTGCATTTTTTCAGCCATGTGGTTCCATTACAGTGTGCATGTCGAGAATTCTGTGTATCTCCCCCGTCCCTGGAACTAAATTCACCGGGTTAGAAGCGCTTCAATCTGAAAGCGAAAACAAATCCGACACTCAGTCCATCTCCCTGGGAAGCGAAAAAAGCAGCAAAACGAATACAAACCCGAAAATTTCTCATTCCGGCTACGCAAGCGACGAGGATGTAACGAGTCCACACAACATCATCGCTTTTGACAGCAGCTCCGAAGACGAGGAGGGACTGGGGCAAGACAGTTTTCTTGGCGGGAAATTCACGGACGGAAGTTCGCCTCCGTTTGACGTCGACGGCCGGTTGAGTCCCGAGGGCAGTAGCCTGGGTACCACCGGAAGTGCTGATGGCATGGACAGCAGTGCGGACGAGAACATGTTTGATTATGAGGAAAACGATTCGAGTTGTGACGAGATGAAAGGCAAAGGATCTCCGAAACGTTCCAAGAGGAGAATAGATTCTCGCGCACAAAGCAAAGACAGTTTAGATCTGGTGAATTTTGAGACTGATGAGCCGTGTACTGTTTGGCTTGGCACAGAAGACGGATGGTACGTTTTTGCAGTGTGTCAAATCAAATCAAATGAATTTATTTAAGCTCGATAGCGTGAGGAGTGGTTGCCCCTCCCTCATGTATTAAAACGTTCGAGCATTCCGGATCGAATTGGAATTTGGAAATGTTGGTTTTTGAGGAGAGGGGAAAACCAGAGTACCCGGAGAAAAACCTCTCGGAGCAGAGAAGAGAACCAACAACAAACGCAACCCACATATTACGTCGAGTCCGGGAATCGAACCCAGGCTACATTGGTGGAAGGCGAGTGCTCTCACCACTGCGCCGTTCCTGCTCCCCTCTGTTTTGTTTTTACTCCTTATTTTATCAACTGCAAAGCCAGGCTTACAAAACACGTTCAGTTTTCTTGCGTGGCGTACATTTTTTTGTAACGTTGTTGCTCTTCACGAGATGCTCCTGGTCTGTGGATCGCCTTCCTTTTCTTTTCTCTCTTACAATTTATTTCATTTTAAACTTAAGGACCAAAGATCACAAGATCTTTTGTGAATGATTGGAGTGCACATTGCACTTCTCAAACAGGCTTTGTAACTTATAACTTATTTATCTCTGATTGTTTATTTTATCGTTTTATTTATTTATTTGATTATTAGGCAGGTCCACATCAGCTTTAATTAGTTGCCTGTATTCTAACCTGCAAAATCAAATAAATCATGTACGTACGTACGTACGTACGTATGTATGTATGTATGTATGTATGTATGTATGTATGTATGTATGTATGTATGTATGTATGTATGTATGTATGTAGGCCTGCTTTCAAAGAAGCCTGCCTTCAGTGTTTCTATCCACAAATGGTTAATTTATACCGTTGTTTCCCCGTTTTTCCTCAGCATTTTCATGTACCCTGCAAATGAAACCCAAAATAAGAAGTCAAAGTTCAAGATTCAACATTCTGGATCGATTCAATGCATTTTGTAAGTATGATTACAGTTTTTGCGCACGGGATAAAACCTAATTCACTCATATTGCATAGAAGATTAGCATTTCCTTAGTTTAGTTTAGTCGATGTAGTCCAGTCCAGTCCTGTTTAGTCTAGTCTAGTTTTTTTTGTTAAGTCTAGATTATTAGCTTCATCACTCTTGTCAGGGACAGTACTTCAATCATTACAGGCTTTAAGAAGCATACCCCTTCCCTTAAGGGAAGAGTCTGAATGTACCATTCATCTCTCAGGCCTGTGCGTTACGATCGACAGGCTTTCATGCACGTAGATACTAAGAAATTAGGTCACCTTGTCTTTCAGGTACGTTGACAATCAAGTCTTTATTTCTCTTTCAACGGGACAGTTGCACATCTACCGAAGACAACCAGGTGAATTTTTGAGTTTTTCTTTTTCCGTAGGAACAAAAACTGGAATACGTTGTTATAAGAGCGATATTCGCCAATTTAAATTTCATTGAATTTGGGGAATTTGTTGTAACGATCTCTTTTGATCAATAAGGAACTTGCTATAATTAATCGCGCTCTTATACGAAACACGAAGAACAAAATTAATTTGATTCCCTGAAAATTTCCAGAAATATGCCACTGAAACGCTGAAAGAAGGAATCAGTACGACTCCTGAAAGCGAGTAGCCCTCGGGAGTTGAGAGTTGGCACTTCTTCATATCAAGCTGATTTAGCAGTGTATATTCTTTTTACCTAGGCTCTGCGTGGGAAGTAGGCAATCCCGTTATGCTTGACATTGGTGAGTCGTCAGCAGTCTCCTGTATGACGGCAATTCACGGTCGACTTTGGTGTGGCCTGGGTTGTAATGCTGTTATTGTTAACACAACCTCGCTGGAAGTTGAGGTAAGAATTGAATCATTTCCACGTGTATTCTCCTTCTGCCACTGAGTTGTGATGGCGGTTTCACTTCTTCATATCATGTGGAACATAAAATTGTCATCGCATAAATTTTATGAGATCCGGAACAACCCATCACGGAATTCCTAGGCGGATGCAAGGAAACCAACTCATGTCCATTTCCATTACCATTTTATTTGCCATTAACCACTAAAAATACAAAACACTAGAAAATTAAAAATACGGAACACTAGAAATTTATAATAACTTAAAGACGATAGACTACAACTGTTTAAGGTGGTAATGACAAGAAAGCCTATATAGAAGCCGAGGGCTTATGAACTATAGGCTTCCTGACAATATAGGGTACATCATACGAATTGCGGGGACAGCATGAAATATGAAATGTATTATTTTAAAAGAAAAGAAAAGGAAGGAAGAAAGAAGTATGTAGCTCAACAATGAGTATATTTGCCTAAGAAAGAAAGAAAGAATTTTTTAAGTCTTTTCCCAAACAAACGGATGCTTTCACTGTTTTGAATTTCATGACTTAACGAGTTGAAAAACTTAGCTCCTTGAAACCGAATTAAGAAGTTTCGAATATTAGTTCGACAGGGAGGTATTTAAAAAAGGATGCAATTTCTAGTATAATGTCAGTTACTTGTAGCTACTCCTCGGTTTCGTTGTAGCCATTCTCGAGTCCTGATTGGATACTTAGATCTCAAGAACGCGCGTCAATTTATGAGCGGTTGTGATTCTCGGTGCGCCACGCTATGCCACACTATGCCACAAAATCAAGCACCGAAGTCCACAGAAATGATTTTAGAAACCTGCACCCGTTTCATGTATCCATGAAATTTTGCCTTATGCACATTTTCTACCCTAGAAATCGTTCAACTGCAGTTTGGACAAGGACCGTTCGGTTTATCGCATGGCTAGTTCGGGTATGGGTGTATGGATTTCACTTCAGAGCTCTGCTGCCGTCAGGTTATTCCACGCCACTCGTTACGAGTGCTTAGCTGATGTAGACGTCGCTCCACCTGTCCATAAGATGCTTGCAAGTAAGTTGAGCTTTTTGAATTGACAGTATTGAACTATCCTGGACTTTGCACGATCGATATTCTTTAGTAGGAACTGATCAAGGAAAGGTCGTAGTTATTGTATAGTGTGTGTAGGTTAGACGCTCGCGCCGCACACGCTCTCACCTTCCTTGCTCAGTTGTATTAATGATTCCCAGTAAACTCTTAGGAGATCTAATTGCTAGAAACGTGGCTCTGTGTTTTTACTAGTTTCCCTTCTACGGTGGGGATAGGGGAAAGGAATCAAAACGAAGTGGTTATACGCTCAGTGTCGTGATCTTTATTCAACTGAAGGTAGAGCTATTCGTGGCTTGACCGTGGAGTCCCTCGTCTTTTTCCCAAATAAGACTGAAAGGAGTCCCTACTTGTAAAAGTAATCTTACCGTTTATTTTTTTTCTCTAGGCTCGGATGCAATCATCCGTCAGCACGCCACTCGTTACGAGTGCTTAGCTCTCACCTTCCTTGCTCAGTTGTATTAATGATTCCCAGTAAACTCTTAGGAGATCTAATTGCTAGAAACGTGGCTCTGTGTTTTTACTAGTTTCCCTTCTACGGTGGGGATAGGGGAAAGGAATCAAAACGAAGTGGTTATACGCTCAGTGTCGTGATCTTTATTCAACTGAAGGTAGAGCTATTCGTGGCTTGACCGTGGAGTCCCTCGTCTTTTTCCCAAATAAGACTGAAAGGAGTCCCTACTTGTAAAAGTAATCTTACCGTTTATTTTTTTCTCTAGGCTCGGATGCAATCATCCGTCAGCACAAGGCCGCCTGTTTGCGCGTTACCGCGCTGCTTGCCTGCAAAGACCTTCTCTGGATCGGCACCAGCGCAGGCGTGGTACTAACATTGCCGCTGCCAACAATTACTGCCAGCACGGCTTCTTTGCGAAACTGCCCATCGGCAACTGCATCTTTCCACGGACATACTGGACATGTGCGTTTTCTCACCGCTGTTGAAGTTCCAAAAGAAGGAACACAAGACACCCCCAGCGAAAAAAGTTCTGGTTCTTCTCCTTCAACTGGAACTGCACCCATTCCTCCCGGTGGCAATTCTGGCCGGGATGTGTTAATTATTAGCGGGGGAGATGGATACGAGGATTTTAGAGCAAATTCGGCTAGTGAATCCGCTGGACGTGATGATAGCACCAACCATCTCCTTATTTGGCGTGTGTGATGCCGCGAAAAGAAAAGTCTCAGGGAAGAAACCGGACGCGCTGAGCCCGCGACTTTTTGGCGGGATGTTGTTAGCCAGTATGACGTATTCTGGCGGCCACGACTTCAACGATTGCCAGTAGGAATTGGCATGCTCTCGTCAGAAGAGTCAACGACTGTGACAAGATGTGGTGTGTTCCGAATCAAGCATCTTTTATTCACAAAAATAGGCGATGCTTTTTAATGAACCCAGTATGTTTCTTTCAGACTTAACTTGATTTACTATTTAGAGATAAGATTATTTTACTTGAAGGAAAGAAGCAATCTACGTTACGGTCGTCTTTAAAACAAATTTATCGCAAAAAAATGGAGTCCTCTTCAAGTTTAAAGTGCGTTACTTAGGACAACCTTTGAACTATCGCCTTGAAAGAAAACTAAACCTTTTTGTGTTTGCAAACGGTTTGTAATCAGGTTTCGTCTTTTAGTACTAAATGGAGACATTTGAAGTATATTATCAGAGCGCAGAGAGTTATTTTTGAAGTCAGTTTAATATTTTTGCCCAAATGTACATACTGTAGCTTATCATTGACTTGAACGGTGTTCACCTCCCCACCCACCCCCACCCCCCCCCCCCTCCCTCCGAAAAAAAGAAATCGCTTTGAAGGAGTTCTTGGTTGAATGGAAAGCTGATCATGTATATTTTAGCTATTTTCCTCATAGGAAGAGTAATCTAGGGGTAATTAGAAGCCTCTGTAAATAAAAAATCTCACAGGAAGACGAAAAACTTGTTTAGTCACTATTTGTAACCTCGAAAATTGACTGCCCACGCAGATACCGTTTGTCAGTCGTTGCGATGCCTTTTTGAACAAGTTAAAAAAGTCGCACAAACCGTCAAGCTATTAGCCTCGTACCCCAGCAACAGTATCCAACTTTCATTTTCTTGTGTTTGGGTGTATTTTCGCATCGTGAAATCATTTCGAAGTCACAATAAATGGCTTATTTCTTTGCTGGTTTGGCACTTCACCGACCCATCTCGCTCGAAAAAAAAACTTTCATTTTCTTATGTTTGGGTGTATTTTCGCATCGTGAAATCATTTCGAAGTCGCAATAAATGGCTTATTTCTTTGCTGGTTTGGCACTTCACCGACCCATCTCGCTCGAAAAAAAAACTTTCATTTTCTTATGTTTGGGTGTATTTTCACATCGTGAAATCATTTCGAAGTCACAATAAATGGCTTATTTCTTTGCTGGTTTGGCACTTCACCGACCCATCTCGCTCGAAAAAAAAACTTTCATTTTCTTATGTTTGGGTGTATTTTCGCATCGTGAAATCATTTCGAAGTCACAATAAATGGCTTATTTCTTTGCTGGTTTGGCACTTCGCCGACCCATCTCGCTCGAAAAAAAAAAACTATTAGTTTGTAGGACGAGTTCCAGATGAGCCCCGCCCATATATCGGTCCAAGGGCTTCCATCCTTACTGAAACAATGGCAGAGAGGATCAAGGAGACAGTGAGCCCTCTCTTTCGTCTCTTACAAGAGGTGCGTGTGTGATGGGCATCCGAAGTGCCCACCGTCGATTATCATGCGTGCTAGAGTAGCGATACTTTACAGCGAAGTTCAAACCACACAGGCGAAAACATTAAAAAGCTCCTTTAATGAGCAATGTAACATGCATAATAAAGTTTAAGTAAACAAGAGCAGCCGACTCCACTACTACAAGAACTATTCCTAACCGCCTGCAGTCGGGTGCAATAAAAGGTGAGAAGCTTCATTAATAACTATTATTAAATTATTACAGATCAATCAACCGATCACTAAGAGCTTCAAAGTCAACACCGTAAATCAATTTTTCAAGCCTTCAAAAAACCATTCTCTGAAAATTCATCGCTTAGATTTTTCTCCCGTATAAAAATCTCGTTCATTCTTTGACCTGGCCATGAGCCTTAATGGGGGCACACCTTGTTCAAAAACCAATGCATGCAAAATTTCAATCAGAAGCTTTAAACTCAAGTGAGTTGTAAATTATGATTATTTAAGAATCACTCCGTTTGAAGAAGTTTGTCTATGGAAGCTGTTGAGCACGTGCAAACCGCGTGACATTCGCCTAAGATTCACGTGACAATTATGTGACATGCGCTATATTTATCCAAGACCCCCCGTAACATACGACACCACGTGACCCTTTCCCTATATTGAATATTTACAAGTCTACTGCAATAAATTACTGTAGCCAATACTACTCGGCAAAGCTTACGGAAAATGTTTCGCTGAAAACTGATTTAAGTCATGATTTCGCACGTCTTTCATTCTGCGCGGAAATAACAAGATTGGTGAAGTTTCATCAAATGGGGGAGGTAAGGAACAGATAAATAAATAACATCGTACTTTTTTTCCACATTCAAATCGTATTAAAACTTACTCTCCTTAAGACGACGTGCGAAAATATGACTACTATGAAAATTCAAAACAGGAATTCAGCAGCAATAATGGATGTAACCTCAAAGAGCGATCCCTCCCAGAGTTCCTCGAGCAGGGCAGCTACTCCTTGAGATAAAAAATCCTCGTCTCCCTGACAATCTTTGCGCACAATTCAAAACAAATTAAGCCAGTGGTGAAGCCGTAGCAATCAATCCCTTCGTATGTAGTTTTTGAAACGACAACCTTTCGCATTTCGCAAACCTAGCGGCTGGCCAAAAATTAAATTCCCTGACTTCTCACAGGCAGACTTTCATGAAAATTTAGAAACCCCTGACTCGATGCAGAATCCCCTGGATTTTTTTGCTCCCAACCGTGGCAAGCCTGTCGAGATTCCATGCGGCCACGTGTGTGTTACGCTCCTCGCTCCTCGAATCTCAATTCACAAGGACAAGGAGGGACTGCTCTTGGGCGTAAGCAAATAATCTATGCTTGAGTACTGGGAGAATATGAGTGTGGGAATAAATTAAATCTATATCTTAAACGTTTTACTATATAATAAACAAATTCGTTTGTAAGCTTCTTTAGCATTGGACGATGCTGTGAGAGCTAAACGTTCGTGTGTTCGTTGAACACAGCGGGGACTCCGTCGCGATCACGATCCTGCAAGGAAAAGAACAGACAGACAATTAACGATCAATTCATTATTTCTCCTTACCATACCAATGTGCTGTCAAACGGAACGCACGGAGAAAAACGAAAAACGTCAACTAGGAGATACTGGGCGGACGAACGAACAAACTGAAGAAATGGCATAAAGACGGATACATAAGGGGAATGTGAAATGATATACTAATGTTTTACTGGCAATATTAGGGTGCTTTAGCAACGACGAAGGCAACGGCAATGAAAACGCCACTTCAAAATATAACTTCTCGCTTTTGTAACGCTTTCGCTATTACTCCAATTTGTTTAACTTGGAAAATACCGGCCAACTATTCAGGGACTAAATTGTTATGAACGCCGTTAAAGTAAGGAAAAAGAAAGAAAACTTTACAGTCACACGCTCACGTTCTCGAGAAAACCTAAAATTTGGTCATTTCACGTTGTTGTTTTGCAGAGGACGGCAAAGAAATGTACCAAAATGTAAAACGCACGTGCAGAGCCATTGTTTTTGCTCATTAAGGCTATTGTTTTGTGGCGTTCTCGTTGCCGTTGCCGTCGTCGTTGCTAAAGCTCCCTAATGATCAGAAGTACCAGACCTATCGCAGTTTTCTTTCCCTTTGGTAGACTCAAGGAAAGCACTGTTGAGGCTTGCGTTAGCGATAACCATTCACCTGAAGCTTGACTTCCAGTGGTCACTGAGTAGTGTACATACCTGTTGTTTCACGTTGTAGTTGTGAAGTAAAGGCAAAGTGATATATCATCGTGTGGAAACGCTGTTTTTTCGATAAGACCTTTCTTCTAACAGACTGCCTATAGTCTGGATGTGAGACCTCAAGGCTCTTTATTTATAGATCATGAATACTTACAGACATCCTAGCCGAGGCAGCAGAAGCCTGTGACGCTCGGGACGGAGATCCGCGGCTAGATTTGGCCGTCGCCGCCCGGGAACCAGTGGGGCTTGTCTCACCGCGGTTCATGGAAGCCTCGCTATCCCAGCGCTCCAACTCTTCTCGCACCAGTTTCTCCATCTGGTCTCGTTTCAGATCCCGCTCGCTGCGTTCACTTCGGTCACTCTGTTGGAAGGAAGAGAAGGTGTTGGTACCCGCGCGAATAAAAACAAAAAGTCATGTAAAATTCTTCATAACATTCCAGCGAAAATATGGTTGAATGGATCGAAACTGAGGTGTCGCCCCAATCCCCCTCCCCTTTTCCCTCCCTCCCCTCCCCTCCCCTCCCCTTTCTACACCTGCCACGCAGGCTACCGTTGTCGCTGTTAACAAAACCAAAAGCATAAAATGATGATGACATGGTATTTTCTTGACTAAGCACCGTGTTACTCAAAGTTACCTATGTGCAAATATGACGCATTTTTCTAGCTCTATACATTTTCATCACTTACATCAGCAATGGAGTCAAGCAGTTTAGCCATTGTCTCCCGTCTCTTGAGTTTGGCTTTCTCCATGGCCTCGAGTTTGACGAGCACAGCATCAATCTTGGACACGATACTGCCGATGGAGTGTTCCATCCGATCCACGCGGCGACTGAGACTGAAGGGAAAACGGTGCGTGTTAATTTTAGGGTACTAACTCCTTATTTTCCGGCAAAAATGCTACTAAATGAAAAGTTCACAAACAGCACCAAAGCAGATAACTCATCAGATCTGACGCTATTTGATTTGTAATAAGTAAAGATTTATCGTTTGCAGTCATGGATGTCCCTCACATTGGTGTGTAGACTGCAAGTAATCTCTTTCTTGTCCCAGTTCTGTAGCGCGTATTGGATCTAACACGAGGCGAGCGACGAAGCCGCGCGGAGCCACGAGAAACGAGGTTTGGTCGAATGGTTATGACCTTAGATTGCCAATTGGTTTAAGAAAGCGAAATGACTTACACATTGAACTCCTCATAGGAGACACCTCCTCCGCCAGCAATGGGTCGAGCAAGAGCTGAGCCCGCGCGCGCACTAAGACCACCAGTGGATTCTCCATCATCGTCACTGTCATCGCTGCCCGCGAAACTGTTGGCGCTTTTGGGGCGTGCGCTCTTTGTCTCCTTGGCTCGTTCCATTTCCTCGATTTCGTCATTCAATTCAGCCTACATGAAGTGAGGAAGCACACGAGTAAGAAAGATAATTAGAGGCTTACAAACTGGGAAAAAATGAAAACTGGAAAATGGCTTACAAACTGGAAAAATAATGGTCAGTCGGCTGTCAAGTGAACATCCAGATCAAAAACATTTGAAACACCAAAAGAACACTTGAAGACTCTTGTAGAGAAAATGGTCAAACAGCTCTCCCCCTTCATCTTGTTTGTCCTTTTCTCCGCCAAGTTGAAGTTCAACTTCATCTATGCCTTATATATTGCATCCGTTACCAAGACACTGGAGTGAAGTTTCTGCCAACTCAAAAGGAATTCTAAAATCTCACCTTTTGTCCTTCCAGATCTTCTTGCATCTTTCTTTGCTCCTCTTCATCCAGAATTCTGTCGCCATCCAAATCATACTTAGCGAAAACTGCCTCGATCTCTGCGTCTGCATGGCCTCGCCTGAACGAAAAACAAACAGAACTTCTAAACAAACTTTATCGCAATCATGAGTTGTGATCACAAGTCAAGAACACTGCTGACAATTTTTTTAAAACTTTTCAAAGCGCAGAGATAGAAAGCAGGAGGAAACCTCCGCTCAAAAGATTGCAATTTGAATATTCGAAGGCTCTCTTTGACCGAGCGGGGTTTCTCTATCCATAAGGACGTACATAATTCATGTGAGCCGTTTATTTTCAGCTATCGATCTGCGAATAATGGGTGTATCCACGACCAGACATTAATATGAAATGGCTTTTTGTTAAATAACTTCGTTGATTAAAATTTCTATTTTTGAAACAAAAATAGTTTGTAGGATCGAGTTCCACCCGTAATATTAATATAAATGGATTTATTCAGAAATCGCCAGCACGAAAAACCGAAAAAATTACTGGACAATGGAGAAAAAAAACCTTTCGGGCCGGGGTCTCGGGGTTTCGGGCCCTGTCTCGCTTATCGACAGAAACATGAATTAATTTTTTCACGTGAATAAGTATCGCTTATGAGAAACCCTTCAAGGAAACGCCTCCTAAACGAAGATCAGTGACAATTTTTGCGTAATACTTACGACTTCAAGTTTGCCCGCCATTCTTCGAAGTCCAGCTTGTTGTCCTGGTTCACATCAGCAGTCTTGAGAGCTTTCTGGATGTCAACAATTTTCTCGCGTTTGAAGGAAAGTCGATCCAACATCTTCTGATATCCCTGCGAGACAAAGTCAATCCTCGTTCATCACTGCTGGCTTTCAAGTCAGCCTTTCGACGAGTAAATGCTCTTTTTTAAGGTAGCATGGCTTGCTAAAAACGGCGGATCAAGGTTTTGTTTGCAAAGAAAAACCCAAGACTCGCGATTCAGACGAAGACAGGTTATCAGTCGAACGACAGTCTGTTAATGGAAAAGACCTTATGTGTTTTGGGCGGTGACAATTCCTCGTCCAATAACATCAATGATATATTCCAACGTTTATTCAAGGGAAACCAATTAAAAGAGCCCTGCTGTACGGTTTCCATGCAACACCGTTCTAAATTAAAATACAAGGACAGGAAACCTGCATAAAAATAACTTAAGAAAGTTTTCTTTACAAGCACCTGATTTTTCTTGCTGCTTTCGCTAAGTGGCCGATACTTGTTGAGTTTGGCGCAATGGAACAAATTGTATTGAAAACGAACTTAACAACATGAAGCAAAAATTCAGTTTTCATTTTAAAAACATTCCCTTCTATTTACACAAGCGTGATTGCAAAATGAACCTTACTTGTTATTAATATATAATCCAGAGGAAATTATATAAATTTGGAGATCCAAACATCTCACAGCGATTGACACAAAGACGCCAAAACACAGTGGCAAAGTGCCCAGCAATAAATTCTTCTTTTTAAAGGAGAAGCAAAATTCGTAAAGTTTATTTATTATTAATATCGCTGTCTGAAAATCCTCACCAAAAGACAAAACATGTAAACAAATCATAATTTGGCACGAAAAGTCATTTCTCCTTCATTTTCCACTCGTAGAGTACATAACGCTAAGTTACAAAACTTTGTTGTCAAAACCTGTGTAGGAAGATGCGCCAAGTTTTACCCATCATCAAAATTACTGAGTTTTTATTTTGGGAGTTCGTGTTAAGGAACACGTCTTCCCCAATCTGTAGCACCCATTGTTTCGGTATTGATGCATTGTTATTGTTCCCTCTGGCATTTCTCTGTATCTCCAAAGTGCTGTTATGTTTTGCTTGCCTTGTTATTTGTCGGCGAGAGTCAAAATGGAAAATGTAACCTATAATTATACACCTGGCATGTTTCACATCACCATTTCGCTAAAGAGATATGGTAGAACGTTTTGAACAAACTCCCCGTTACAATTTACTGTTTAAAAATCCGTGATATCTTAAAAGAAATGCCAGTCAAGTGCAGTTGTGTCCCTGCGAACCTCTTGAAATGGTTTCTTAACCGCCAGCTTCCAACTGTGATTGGACATTCGGTCTCAGAAAAATATTCGGATAAATGAAACCTGGTCACACCCTAGCGGCGTTTAGTTTTAAGCCTGGTGCTCTTCCACGCCATAACCTTATTAACCATTAAAATTCCGAATTATAGAAGCTCTCCTAAAACAAGCCTACAAAATCGCATGGGCAAAAACTCCCCAGAATTAAGCTGGAAAATAAGTCTAACAGTAAACGTTAAAAGGCAAATGAAAAGCAACTCTGCATTCTTAGCACACCGCATCTTTGGGGTTGAGGAGAAGACAGCCATATAGTTACTGTTATAAGAGTGCGGATAATTTAGAGCTGGATCATGAAAACGTCTTTGGTGTAAAATGAGCCCTTAACTGAAAAAGCCGCGCCCTTTATAGAACCTTAAATTCTCTGCAACATTAAGATCGCACAAAAAAAAAAAAACCAAAACAAACAAAATCAAGTATAGCATCGCCTTACATTCGCATATTTACGGGTTTTAAATCAATAAAATTTGGTCCTCAACTCGAGTTTCACTTATCATCTGAAAAACGGTTAATTGCAGGAAGTTTACGTTGAGTGAAGATACCTTTTTGAAATAGTCCCCGATCTCAAATTCACTCTTCTGCGAGGCAATGTTAGACTTGACTTCTGCGTAAGTATCGTTGATGATGGCCAAGAACATGTTGAGCAGGACAAAGAACACGAAAAACACGTAGGTGATGAAGAAGATCGGGCCAAGCACGCGGTTAGCGGCCTCCAGAGCGTGGAAGTCGAAATCACCCAGGATGATACGGAATAAGGTGAAGCTGACGAAAAAAAATATAATAAGGATTTGAAACTCAAAGGAAACTCAAAATGTGAAATAATAATCACAGAGACGATAATTAAAGAAGACAAAATCTGAAGAAAGGCGCTTTAGAGAGGCCTTCCAAGGGGTAGAAGCGACAAGCGACATGGCTCCGAAAACAGGCGACAATCTTCTCCCAAAACACCGACAACCGACAGAAATTAGCAGAAAACTCGCGACAGCGACATTTGTCCCTAACGACAAAAGCGACAGGCAGAGTCGTAAACGAGCGACAAAGCGACACCAGACCACCCCTTGGAAGGCATCTTTAGAACTAAGGGTAGACTCAACGTGGGCGTGTTACATCGAGGTGTCCACGCGTGAGGTGCATCTTCACGCGTGTGAAGATAGCTCGCGCACGAGGAATCGGCCTCGCAAGTATCAGTGCAAAACGAAAACGAGCCCGCGGAATGAAAAATCGTGTTTGGGACGAAAGCGAAGAGCATACTCCTACGACGTCTTCGTTTCTTCAAGTCACATCAAAGAAATTATTATTTTCGACCAAGGTAGGCCGGGCTCTTAAAAGTTCTAATTCCACAATTGATTCAAATTCCACTTTTGAGTTGTAGTCAAGTGCTTTGAGACAGAGCTGATGAGCTGACCACAATTTTGACCACAATTTTGACCACAATTTTGAATGGAATCTTATGTTGAACACTGAATTTGTAAAAAAGTATAGTGTGAGGTAATAACTTGCAAGAAAATGCAGATCAGAGCGTTTGTATCTGAGATAGCCTATTCGCAAGCGGAGAAGATACATTTTAAAAAGTGATACCACAGAAATCCTAAGCTTACATGGCGTCCTCAAATGTACTGAAGTCCCGGACCTGCGTCCCAAACACAAGGTAACCAAGCTGAGCATATGCCAAAAAGATGATGAAGAACATGACGGCGAAACCACCAACGTCTTTTGCACACTAAGAAAGGAAAAAAGAGATCATAACTACATGCAATCACAACTATTTGCTTGGTAGCAGAAAAAAAGTAAATTTACCAATACCAAAATGGGCAATGATTAAAGATCAAAGTTGAAGCTCTGGTATGTGGACACTCCTGCCAAGTGTCCACTGGAACGCTGGACACTTTACAAGAGGTAAAGCAGCGTTTACACTGATAGCGATATCCAGGGAAAAAGAACAACTCAGATTGCTGGCAACTGCCAACTCTCACGCATTATACGTGAGTCTCGCGCCTGCGGACCAAAGACGTCGATCTCACGCATTAAGGACAATTTCTCGCACCTGACTTAGAAATCCGGATGACTTGTCCTTTAACACATTAACAACAAAAATTCAATTCAATATTCCCCGTAAACGTTCTAACCTGAACGGAACTTAATGTCGAGTTTGAGTTCTAACTGTGTCAGAACAAGTTAAAATGTCACGTTTCAGTTTGCATTTGAGGGACTGGAATAGGTTCGAAAGCCATAGGAAAAGCTTCAAATAGCTTCGAAGTCATCGGAATATCTTCGGACATGTTCGGTAGCGTTCAGAAGTCTTCGAGAAATCGTCGGAAGTCGCCAGAACATTTTCGCAAATTCCGGTCACGAGGAGACGAAAATCTCATGCATTTGACTCAGAAAAAGTTGGCGGGTATACTGACTTCATACAGGAATGTGATACATTACGTTGTTGAGAGTGGCCGACAGCTGGGTCATGGTCTTGTTGAAGCTGATGTACTTGAAAACCTGAAAAGAACCATTAAACAGTCAAACTCGAAAACAAAAAACAACAAAAGCATCGTAGTTGCACGATATACTTTTGAATTTTGGCAAGTTTGCTTAGGTCTTTCTCCCAATATCAATTCGTTACAAAAAGGGCGCTATATGCAATGTATGTAGCTCTTAAAGTGCACTTACAGTCAAGTCAGGTCAAGCGTACCCCCTAGATTACATTAATGAGTTGATTATTTGAACATTGAACCCGTTAGTCGTTTCGAATAATGCAATCATTTTTGAAATATTCGAATCAAACTTCGATTGCTGATTGGAGCAAGCGAACAAAAGATGCTCCTTATATGGGAAATCGAAGCGTCCAACATGGCGTCCAACGGTGAGTGGAAGTGTAGGTGAAAAACGGTATTGTAAATGTTATTATCGAGCAGTTTTTTTGCTCTCTACACCCCATAGAGCTTGTAGAAGTCTTATTCGTGATAAAAGGATTTCAGGCGAAGTTCTAGCAAGTCTTCTCGTCAATATTTTTGGTTGTTTACAACGCTGTACGCTATCAGCTGTGTTTAATTTCGCTCCGTACAAATTTATTATTTTTAGGATTCCTCGGAAAGAACAATGTTGGATTTTAAAGGGCTAAAAAAGGTGTGCTCTATTAAAAGAGATGACAGAATTAAAGTCTCGTTGGTCGAACGCGTTTTTCACACATCTACGGACAGAGTCCAATCAGCAATTAAAGTTTGATTTGAATATTTAAAAAATGATTGCATTATTCGAAACGACTAACGGGTTCAATGTTCAAATAATCAAGTCATTAATGTACTCTAGGGGGGTACGCTTGACCTGACTTGACTGTAAACCCAATAATTTTTTTTGCTAAAATAAATCTTTGAAAGGCATTGCGCCTCTTTGCACCTTTTTGAAACAAATCTTGACTTTTTATAGGCTGTAAAAGTTACAAAATCTAGTCATCATCTGTCACACGACCGAGCTAATATGGGGCATGGGTGTATTCCTGATTTGACATCACAAACTGCTTTGCATTGCAACAAGTCTTTGTAAACATGCAAGCAAAGCAGTTTGTGACGTCAAACTCAGGAATACACCCACGTCCCTTCTGACTCGGTCGTGTACTAAATGATGCTTGGTTTATCGTAAGTTTTGAAGCCCATAAAAAAATCCAAAACTGGAAATAAAGTCTAAATGTTTTTGGAATAGGTACAAAGGATTATATTAATGGCAAATAATTTGGGGTGAGGTGAACTTTAAAGTGAAAACAATAAGAAAGGCAAGAAGAGCGTTACGAGGTAAAAGGCAGCATCACGGACTTACATAGGCATATTTTTTGCTACTAGACTGAAATTACAGAGACAGCAGAAAGAGTATGATATACTCTTGAAACCGCATTATCAACATACATATTCTCCTTATTGTTCTGTATATTTTTATGATAATAGTTGGGAGAATTTGGGTAAACATCATGACATTTTTGGGTGATAATTTCCTTTATTCTCATAACCTACAGGTTTCATTAAGCAGAGACATTGTTAGGAGAAATTTGATGCTGGTCATCATGGGGTCAGGTCATCAAGGGTTGTATTCAAAAGT
>JAEMWC010000236.1:260000-335000 GCA_016490735.1 Pachyseris speciosa | reverse complement strand
GTCTAACGCCAGATGATTTTACTCATCAAAGGGAGCCCCTTGGCTGTGAAAGGGTGAATAACAGTGTGTGAATGGAAACATAAATCAATAAAAATATCACGGTCTTACTTGGAAAAACTGGTTAGACTATTTTAACTGGTAGTCTGGAAGGTCATGGGAACTCTGAATTTTTTTCTGAGTAAGACCATGATATTGTTATTAATTTTATTGATATTTATTTATTTATTTATTTATTCATTTAATACTCACAGATACAGAGGATAGTGATAAACACCAAATAGATTATCAGCTCCCTCAGAGTGGTCTTGACATGCGACTCTGGATCAGAGTCTGTGTCTTCCGTCTGACGTGTCCTCCACAAACCTACCAACCAACAAATTTTAACATGTTACAAAACATGATTACAGCAATTAACTTCAGAAAAAAGTGGCATAACCAAACACAGTAGATCTGAGAATTACAATTAACAGTGATTCAAAGCCAGTCTAACTTAGCTAAAGTTAATTATTAATTATTATTATTATTTTAACTGGTTTTTCCCCGCTAGCAGAGGCCTCCAGCTTTTCCTTGTTTTCAGCTTGAGGAAGAAAAGAGACCTCTGCCATGGGTCGAAACGGTCTGTGTTGAGCATGCGTTGCAGTTTCTTAGTGACCGAACCATCATGTGATGTTTTTAGCACGTCACAGTTCAGCAAACAATACAAGGAGCATGCATTTTAAAACCTCCATCCAGGACCACGGACGGCGGCAAGATCAAAGACCGTTTTGACCCATGGCAGAGGTCTCTTTTCTCCCGCACACTGAATACAAGGAAAAGAGGCCTCCGCTAGTAGGGAAAACTGGTTTTTATTCTACAAGCTTGCTAATAATGATGTCTTATGAGCTTCACCATATCAATAAATTTGAATTTTAGCAACACTGTTTTGAGAGGTGATCATAGAAGTGCAATATCGCAATCTGGTAAAGTAAATGTTATAGAAGCAGATAAGACCCTGTAAGCCTGTATCTTGCAGCAATTAGCACCTTTTTCACTTTCCAGATATCTATGGAAACTAGAAATTATGTATCTCGTAAACAAATACTGTCAGAAAATTTGTACGTGTCATTCAAAGTCTTGTCCATTAAAATCGAAAGTCTTACGACAACAAGGCGACAGGAAAATAATTTAAAGATGTCAGATTTTTCATGAGGAAACTGTAGCTTTAACGGTGTAAGAAACAAACAAAAACCTGACAAACAATGGTGTGAATAATTCAATCTACCGATTATGGGGCCAGGGTTCCTATTGAAAACACGAAGACAGCTGGAATATTAACAATACGCACGTATCAGAAGAACACACTTAAACAAATGACGTGGAAACCCACTTCTTTCATTCGTTTTGTCTCTTTTTCATAACAGCCCAGCCCCTGGATCTTTTCTTTTCCGAAGGGTCCAAAATAAATTATTTTACATCGCATTTCCCGCGTTGCTTTTTCACTGAATGTGATTATTTTGGCCAAAATACACAACATCTGTAAGCTTACACTTGGCTGAAATAAACAGCACCCGACAAAAATTTAACCGCATAAATTACAAAACTATCTTTGTGCCGAAAAACAAAGGAAAAGGGAAAAAATAAATTTAAAAAGATATATTTCGGTATAAAATTTTAATCTACATGGTCTTCACTGGAGTACAAACGGTTGACAACCGATTGCGATCGCCGAGTAAAATTAATTGCTAAAATATGCATGGCTGCAATGAAAACAGCCTTTCCGTTCCGACCTCCTGTTTGTTTTAACTTCTGTATAGAAACACTGCCCGAATTTTAACCAACGCAAGATAAATTACAGACCCTGATGAAAGTAAATCTATGTTGAATTTTTAATTAATCATCATTGGAGGAAAAATGAGGGCTATTTAGGATGTCTTTCGAAACGTTAGGTGACATATTGCACGGCCTGCATTAAACGGTGCTGCAAAAGCAATTTTCTATTACTCTCCAGAACAAAATACAATAAATTTTGCCGAACCAGTTCATTGTAAAACAATCCGTTAAAATTGGTTAGAAGAGATCCAAATAAAAGCCTGAAAATTCGTCTCTTCACGGCAAATTTAGTTGCATAAATAATTTATCGGAGGAGGGGGAAAGTTGCCGCTGAACTTGGAGAACAAACACCTCAGCACGACGCATGAGATTCTTCTTCGTTCTCGATTCTTCAAAATACACGAGCTGTTAATTTTGTTCTCTTCAAAAATGAAAACAATGATAATTTTGTGGTTTACAACTAGGCACTAGAGAGTTCTCTGGAAGAAATTGCGTTCGATTATTGGAAAAACGTATGTTGGTTTCCCGAAAATATACTGGCATTTAAAACAGCCCCTCATTCAGAGACAAAACACCTGCCCAGAAGCTTCATTAAATTTTTATATGCCGGCAAACCGAATGTGTGGTGAAATAAGTTAGATCCTCGCGGATTTTGCTCAAGGCAGAGACCGAAAACAGACCAAAATGTAATAAACAGTCAACCACGTAAAATCACCATATAAACATAATGAGAAACCCACGACGAGTCGCTTTAAAATCCGACGTCGATTAATTTGAGCGCGCTGCGAAAATGAGTCGTGAATTCTGTTTGTGATGGTTAAATTACAGCTCGCTCGCTTTAGGTTTTCCTTTGGGAATTTCAGGATACAATTATTGCGATCAGCCTAGCGTACAGCACAAACAATTGCACTCACTGTACCAAAGAAAACGAAGAACCGGACGGACAAATTACCATCTGAATTACGTGACCTAACTTCCAGTGCGAAGGACTCGCAACATAGTAAATTTTCAGTTATTTTAGACATTTAGGCGAATTATACCGTAGTTCAAGGTTTGATAAAATTGTCCTCACCTCGAATGATCCTTTTAAAACGCGTCCAACAACCAACAGGGACGTTTTTTGTTCCCGGAGCTCGGACATCAGTGGGAACACGGGTTTGGTGGTTAGCCGGTTCCCGTTCCATGGCTGATGGAAGATCCACAGCAGCGGACGCTGGAGCTCGCGGAGAGAAGTCTATCTCATCATGTCCACCGCTCAGCAAATCATCAGACCAAGCGTTACGCGAATGAGAAGATGGTGGACGACTCTTCTCGTGCATTTCCAGTTCGTCATTCATGTTCATGCCAAGACTCGCTTGTGAGCCAAGGCCGCTTCTGTTTCGGCGTTTAGCCGATCCACTCATGTTTGCGATATATTAGGACCTTTTTAATATAAAAAAAGAGTAAATTTAGTCCCGCAGCCGCTTTTTTACTGCAAGAGCTTACAAGGAACCCGCGTTGTACTCCTCAACTTGCCCTAAATGCTGATCGATCACATCGAGTTTTCAAATGTTCGCAGAAGGGATCATAAATATTTCACGTCGTACGTAAATGGTACGAAATATGCCAATCATTCACGCGTTAATTAAGGTTTCTATAGTGACGGTGTGAGGTGCACCGAAAATAAATTAAATACGAAAATATTGTGGTTTGAAAAAAGTTCGAGGATGTCTCTATCCCACCAAAATGATGTGATAAAGTTCAAAAATTCGAAAGCGCAATTTTGTAATTTATTCGATTATTGCCACGATTAATGAATCTTTAACAGTTGCTGTCAGATTGGTTGGAGAAGAACTTGTAAGGAGGCCATGAAAAGTACTAAAACGAAAACATGATCGTGAATATTTCTTTAAAACGAAAATGACAATAGAATTCTTCGCGTGTTTTCGGACAGACGGAACATAACCTTACCTCTTGAAAAAGGAAGCCTGGGGAAGATGCTGTTATTTTTAAAAACAAGGATAAAAAGACGGATATTGGGACCGCTTCTTGATCGAGTTCACCTGTACTCGAGGATAGCAAATAATCCTATGTTACAAGCTATGAATGTTTTATGAAATTAGGAAAACGAGGGAAGTTGATTGGCCGGCCTCTGCCAACTTCGCTTCTTTGTAAAGCTCTTAAGATATTGCGAAATAACACATTCTGCATGGAAAAGAATTATTTTGAAAAACCCAGATAACAATATAAGCATGATGTATACACTCTTATTCAACTTAAACAAGACTTTTTCAACAACCCAATATATATATATATATTTTTGTAATTCTGTAAAAGAAACGATTTCATTTGCGGTCGTAAGAAGAACATTAGTAAACCGTTAAGGCCAAAAAGCTGGTGTTATTCGCCAGTTTTCAATACTGATGTGTACCAATTTCAATCGGAATATACATGTAACAAGCAAGGTTGATACTACGTGAAAAAAGTTGCTGCAACCATGGACAGCTCCTTATTGGGAGTCGTCGGCATGGTGTAGGAGATTTAAAAGACGCCAGCTTCAATGCGAGCGCCAATAAATTGCACAATAAATTTGTACCAATTTCAATAATTCTAGAGACAAAAAATGTTTGTTTTTGCAAAACAGGCCAAACTGCCCGGCGACACCAGATGGAACGAAGAGAAAATCTGGAAAAGTGATTCAGCGGCATCCTCTTTGTCATTTTACATTATAGTTTATACGATCGAAGGATCATAGGTGCATACCTGAAGAGTGGTTGAAACGGAGAAAGCAACAACCACAGAGTTAACCTCAAAACACAACTGAAAACCTCGACGAAAACGAGTCGGCCTTCGCTATTCGGTAAGCTTTGTACTACGCTGATAGAACCTTATTGGATAAACACTGATAAACGACAGCTTCCACTGTCTTATTTGCCTGACAAAATATTGACAATTTAGGAAATTGGTGAAATAGAATATGAAATTTAGAACTTCCTGTGCGCATAAATTAACAAAATTAATACTGACGACTGACAGCCTGTTTTCTCAAAATTTTATATTTTCCTCTCCGATATTTTAAAGATGCTATCGTTACAGAGAAATTTCCGCGCTTAAAACTCCCCAAAAAATGCGTTTCAGTATCCAGCAATTAAACTCCAAGTTGGCCTCCAATGATTACTGGATAGATAATTTCACACCGACTTTCTTGCGCTGTCAAAGCAATTTTCTGCGTACGTAGCCATGCAGAGACTAGACAGAGATACTATATGGAAATTTTTGCGTTTAAGTTATCGGAGAGAAAAGAATAGACACAAGATAAGGTTGTGCCACGGCGATTTAAGCCATGAAATTCTAAATTTTTCGCAGACAAAAAATTAACGTCAAGCGCAGAGAGTTGAGAATAAAGCTTCAGGTCTAGCAACTCCCTGGGTACTGCTATTGCGCAAAACAAATAACTAACGTACTGAAAACCGCCGGGTGTTCCTCGCTCTTGAAGCTACTTTAATAGCTGTCTTGGCTTTCTTGTCAAAATAAAAAAGATAAAGAACCAATATTCCTGGGTACCAATTACACAGGAAAACCGATTTAAAGTCAACGAAAGGAGCCCGCTTTAGTTAAGGTAAAACTCAGTGCAGGACTAAAAACTTGGTCGGAACAATTCTGGGAAACATTATTTTGCATCTTTGAGAAAACTTTCCTGCGCCATTATCGCGGCAAACACGTATCGGACAGGCAGGAACAAGGAAATATTTCATATTTATGTACATAGTACAAGTGCATGGAATGCGTATAGATTGATCTGTAAAGTTGGAGTATTTATGGAACGAGTATTTTTAACGCAGGGAGTTGATAATGACTTACAGCTCAGCGGAGTTCGCAATTTTTAGCAGACGTTTGTATCTATAAGGCAATTGCAAATAACAAACGTTTGCATAAGTTAAGAAGGAAGCAGTATTTCAAGGAGCTGACAAATGAATACTGACGCTGAATGCAAATTCCCCTGGAGTGATATGGAAACAGTTTAACTCAGTTACAATAAGATTTACGAAAAATGCGAAAAAATGCAGATTTTGTCTCTGTTCAATGGGAACGAAACACGGCTGTTTTGTATTCATGAACATAAAAATTCTCCGTCATAGAGAAAGTGCAGGCTCGCGTAATTTTTTAATCGTCAATAATTCTACTTGACAGGCCACCTGTAAATGGCCTAATGGAAAAGATAATATTTTCCGCGATACATAGTCGAAGCCCTAATAACAGGAAGCTGTTGGAAATGAGACAGGTCCCCTGATTCCTATCGATTTCAAACCAGGAGATTTTCTCTTAAAAATAATGACTCTTGTTTGAAACTCACTTTTCCGCTTTATTCAGTTAACTGCACGAAAATTTAAATTTCGTGACCAAAAAGAAGTTATAAATTATCTTGCGTGATAACATGCCAATGTTGAGGTTGCAGATTTAGACATTTATCACCCAAGGAAACCCAGAAAATTAATTTGTCTGGATAATGTATGGACGAAACGTGATCATATAAACAGTTTCAAATTATTTAAAGAGAAAGTCAAGAGACATCAAACCTACGACGATTTGGAAATAAAATAATAAAAAAAAATAAGGCTCAAATCGTCATGTTCAGACAAAGCTGAAAAATTAAACATATAAGCATCAACTTTGGCGCAATTTCTTCGTGTTCTAGTTCTTGCTTTCGAAAACTCTAAGTTAGAGTTATCAGTTTAGGAAAAAAGTGGGGCTTTAGTCTGCGCAAGCCTAAAGGAGTCAAAACCTTAGCGGGCTGACGCCAAACAAATTATCTTAAATAGCAAAATGTGCTTTTAAAATTCCCCCAGTCCTACTAAAGCCTTACAATGCGTGGGAAGTGTTTAGTTGTGCCTAGGGGCACGTTTGTTTTCTCTTCATTTTTTTTAATACAAGAATAGCGAATTCTGATACCTCGCATTGCGTCATCTTTTGATAATTGTGTCACGATAGGAGCCAACACTGTCGTCAGGTTTATTGAGGGTTGAGGCAAATAGTTCTTTTTTGATTTGTTTTTGTCTTTTTTGTTTTAAGCGTATGGTTAGAACATTACGCCGTATATCAACATCGTGCGAAAAGATCGAGCATCAATCCAATCGAAATTCGAAAAACTCAGAACTTCAAGATTACTTGAGATGGCTCCTCAACACTATCTCCCAGTTCAGAGTAAATACTCGATCCCTAAAGGCTACAATATTTTAAAATGTCAAATGACAAGTGTTCCCCGGCTCTCTGTAAACAATCCTGACCATCTTGACGTTCACCGACTTCACTGTCTTCAGAAGACATGTAGCTATTAGACAGATCCCATATTGTAGGCTGCACTTCAAACAAAGGTACAATTACTATATATGAGTCAGAGCTCGTTTTGAAATTAAATAATTATGCAATTGAAACTGTAAACTCCGAACTTTGGCAGCTGCTTTTTGTCAGAAATGACTAGAACTTTAGCCGCAATATCCTTGCCACTGAGTTGACTGACGTAGCTTTTTTTACATAGAATTGAACCGAAAAAACTTTGAAACCTGTGAACCATAACCGATAAGGCATAACGAAATCCTGCGAAACTCGAAAACGAACATGCATAAGAGCGTTTAGTGTTTGTCCGCACGTGTGAAATATTTTGGTATTTCTATTGAAAAACTGCTGGTTTCTTCAAACATTTTCGCTCATCAGCTCTTTCTTATTACCTGTCAAACATTTCCACGAGGAGACAGCCTTTCAGTGGATTCTTCGGCAGGTGAAAATAAAGATTTAGCTTGAACTTTTTAACGTAAGTGAGTTGTTGTACAATATATTATTCTCCAAGATTGGGTGTAAGCTGGTTAGCCTCATGGTACTCGACTGACTTGCATGCCACGTTTTTCTGGTGTTTCTGGTATTAAGAATGCAAATGCAACTACGTTCGCAGTTTAGAGGATCGCAGAGAGCCGTGGGGTGGTATTGTTAGTGGTTTATTCATTTTTCCCGAGATCATAATGTTTTTCCAATCGGGCTGAGTGGGTTTTTCTTGTATTTTTTCCCTTATTTTCCCCATATTTCCTCTTTTCAGGTCTTCACGCAATATACATTTAACAATTGGTTCATATGCCAGTGCGTTCATCGAGATATGAAGCACGTGGGAAGTTTGGATAGCACGAAAGACGCGTTTAAGAGTTGCTCGAGGCGTAACCGAGAGCAATTCCAGCTTCTTGAGTGCTCTCCAAACTTCCCAAGTGTTTCATATCTCGATGAACGCACAGCTGGCGCATGAACCAATTGTTTTACAACATTTTCAACGCGGTAGTTTTAATATTGTGTAAAGCCGAAATTTCCTCTGTTATGTCATAAGTGTGCAGAATAGGAATATGCAGCACGCTCGCGCAATTGAATTTGACTACACGAATTTACCAGCTATGTTAAAAATATATTTGTTTGCTAGTCTTAGGCTCTACAAAAACAGTTTATACTAAATCTCAGAGTTCTGTCTTTTTCTCTCTCCTCTTTTTGTTCTAAAGCTGGCACCACACACATCCTGTATTCTCTACCTTTTACTCCATGGTATTTTTGTAATCGCTAAGTCTAACTCCTGTATTTATTTATTTATTTATTATTTTTTTTTTTGCCATGTAATTTCTTTGTAAATGGTGTGAAATAAATGAACTGAACTGAACTGAAGTCACACACGGCAGGGTCCTTGCTTAGTAATTCTATGAATGTTAACACCTTAATTAAGGTTTCACCCTATATTGATTACTGTTTTCATTTACAAACAGTTTAGCAGACATAAATATTTACTGAAGTAATCTGCACAGATTAACCATGACTACAATTAACAACTTTATCAGCTTTGAGGTGGTAGCGCGGGGAGGGTACTCCCTATAATGGCCTATACGGGGAGGCTCCGCCCGAAAGGGATACCTTTTTCAGGCTTCAGGTATATGAAAGGGTAGGGATTTCACGAGTCGAAGTATATGAAAGGGTAGGGAAATCTGTCATTTAGGTATTTAAAAGGGCCTTTCATTAAAATATTTCAAACTAGGGGTACCATTCTCCAATGGAAGGTATACGAAAGGGGTACCATTTGTCAATGGAAGGTACACCAAAGGGGTTCCTTTTCTGTCAAAAATGGTATATAAAAGGGTAAAGGGCCGGACCTCGGGGGGAGCCTCCCGTATTAAATTTGCTGTAGTACCCCCCGGGGAGGGGGTGTTAGCACGAATTATGAACAAGTCTGCTCTGTTTGAGTGAACACTGAACCGACCTTGACTCAAGGTGAAACATACATCAGCAGTTATCATAACATGATATTGGTTTCTGAAAATGATTAATGTTTCAGAGAGAAAAAAAGGCCTTTTATATGTCTAAAAAAAGGAATCACCGATGCAATTTTAGGCATTAATTCCACTAGCCCTGCCCAACTTGTTTTATATTTATTATTAGTTTGTTATTGTTTCTGTTTAGTATTGATTTGTATATTATCCTTTATGTATTATAGTTTTTAGATTTATTTACCTCGGTCAAACTAGCACCTCATGTGCTATGCAGTCACCGGGCTTAAGTAAAGTTTTTGTTGTTGTTGTTGACATTCCACCATGGGTAAAACCCGCTCCTTTCTCCTAGCACCGTATTAGATGAAGTTATATACAATATAATTCATAACAAGAAGCCTGGTAGAGTAAAGAACTTATCTGGCTCCCTTTCAGTTTGAAATTCATTTTGGAGAGAGATTGAAATTCCCTGAGCTTGAAATACGCTTTATAAATGTTTCTGAAAGTTTAAATCGGACTGAAACTTACCAGTATGCCATCATGAGAGGCAAAAAAGGTAGATTGGAAATCTCTGTACATACTAGCCATCTGTTTTCATCGTGAGCAAATGCAGGGCAAATAACATTCCCTCGAGTATGTTATCCGCAATTCACACTGCAGATTGTAAGCTTAAGTAATTCTTCTGTCTTCGTTCTGACTTGCTTTTTCCAATTAAAACAAGTTGTCACTTTCCTTGGGGAAGAAAACCGTAATATCTGTTAGCTTCAAACTGATATCCAGACTGTATTTATTATTCTGAAATATTTTGAAGTCAGTCCCAAACCTTTTCCAAACAAGTAACCACAACCATTGCTTTAAAAGCAGCTCAAAAGGACTCCAAAACAGTTCGGGAAATTCTTTTGGCACTAAACACTCACTCAATAGTAATAACGAATAAAGCTAAAGAAAAGTTCAATATTTCCCACCTCTATGATGGCCGCCATTTCTTTCTGATCAGAAGACGTCTCAGAGAGGGACTGAACTCCACGATTGCAGCCTCGTCATCATGGGCCACTGTAAGAACTGGAGGCTGGAGGGAGGAGAAGCTGGGGGAGAATACAAATGCTTTCAAGTCCTCTCAAACGGTGCTAAAAGTGCGCTTTCAACTGTTTTGTATGGATGGCATGGGAAATTTCGCGAGCCTGGCTGAGGAAGAAACACAAGGAGCCTTCGCTGGTACCGGTACGGATGCAAACAGGACCAATGTGACCAACAATATAGGAAGCACGACTGAACGAGTGGAGGGGGCGGGGTGGTGGGATTTGCCTCCTGGCACCCCACCCCACCCAGCCTTAAAAAATGCCAACGGTTGTTTATTAAATGTAAACGGATTCCCGGTTGTTTGATGTAAACGGAATTTCCTTCAAGAGGAAGAGGAACTCCCACAGATTTTGTACACTTGCCGATCAGGGGAAACGAAAACAAACGTAATGGTTCCATAAATTGATAAATGATAGCACACTCAAAGATCGAGTCCAGCAAAGAAGGGACTTATGTCCAATATTTAGAAGGGTTAATTCCGAGTTCAGAAGCACTTGGCAAGTCACCTTCACATTGCACCCCGGGGAGGGGGGGGGGGTACTCCCTATAATGGCCTATACGGGGAGGCTCCGCCTGAAAGGGGTACCTTTTCTGTCAAAAATGGTATATAAAAGGCTAAGGGGTCCGACCTAGGGGCAGAGCTTCCCCTTATTAAATAAATTATAGGATAACTTCATTTTATTCACATTAATTTTCCTCAGCTACACTTTTCACCACAGCAAATAACAGAATACCTATGCATGTTTGTGAATGCATTAACACCACTGGAAGAAAAACCATAACAAATGGAGCCCCAAATGGAGCACAATGGACTGTTCTGTAGATGTTTTGAACAATGCTTGTGCAGATCTAAAAGGCATTACAACGTTTAACTCAAACTATCTGTGCACTGCACAGTAAACAATTATTAATGAAAAATCCCTCCTTGGTGGTTTGCTCTTTGCACCATTAAGCAAGAACTGCTGTGTGTACAATAATGAGCCATATAAATATGCATAGCAGAAAAAACGTTCTGCATTTTTTAATGCAGTTTGCTTTAACCAAAGAGAAACTGCTTCAAGTTTACCACTAAATAACTAGTGACCACAAAGGCACTACCTAGACTTCAGTTCTAAGTTGAAAAAAAATAAAATAAAATAAAATAAAATAAAAATAAGTGTTTGGTTCCAAGTTAATCACTACAGCTGTGCCTTAATCCCTAGTTTAATTACCAACTTACAAATTATCCTTGTTTGTCTCTTTATACGTTTTAGTGTAACAGTTGGGACAAAGTTGCGTTCACAACTGCGAGGATCATTCTTCATTTGATTTCATTTCCGCAGTTCATATATGATTCATTTCATATATCATTCACACTCATTTCTTTCACGGGAACATATGAACCCACATTTGACCTTCTCCCAACGTCAGTGGCTTCATAGCTCAGTTGGTTAGAGCATCGCACTGGTAATCGCGAGGTCACGGGTTCAAACCCCGTTGAAGTCCTGAATTTTTTTTTTCAGGCTTCTTTTCGCAATTGCATAAATTGCGTTCACAACTGCGAGGATCATTCTTCATTTGATTTCATTTCCGCAGTTCATATATGATTCATTTCATATATCATTCACACTCATTTCTTTCACGGGAACATATGAACCCACATTTGACCTGCTCCCAACGTCAGTGGCTTCATAGCTCAGTTGGTTAGAGCATCGCACCGGTAATCACGAGGTCACGGGTTCAAACCCCGTTGAAGTCCTGAATTTTTTTCAGGCTTCTTTTCGCAATTGCATAAATTGCGTTCACAACTGCGAGGATCATTCTTCATTTGATTTCATTTCCGCAGTTCATATATGATTCATTTCATATATCATTCACAGTTGGGACAAAGTGTTTGACATCAATAAAAGACAATTTATTTTCATCATTAATGTTCATTTTTATTCTCACAACCTGCCTTGATGTGTTTATTTTACAAGAAGAAATTGAATGTTCACCACTACTGTGTTAAAGTACAGAATAAACTGAATTGCCTTTATCATCCAAGCAATAATACTTTCGGTAGCCTTGCAGCTCCTATAAGCTCTAAATTTCAGTGGCAGGGATGATGTCGCAGCCCTATTGTGTCAGGGCTAGGGTCCATTGTTTCTGTAAGGTGGTCTCCAATCAGGTGAGATCTTCTAAGAGCTGCAAGGTGACCCAATACTTTCAGAGAAAAAACCAATCATCTTTTTAGGACTGACCAGTAGGATTGTTACTGTTCTTTGTTAACCAAACAAAATTTGTAAAAAAAAAAGTTTTACTATACAGCTCCTCTTATCTGCTTCCACAAAAAACTCATTTCAATTAACATTTTCCTCAGCATTACAACTATTATTATACAATGTCCATGATTGATGTCCTCATAAACCAAATCTGGACTCAGCACAGATCAACTCTTAAACCTCTTCTAATTCAAAACCATAAAGCTAACCTGGTATCATTGCAAGGCCATGAGCAAAAAGTGTTAAGCAACACGACACATCTTTTCAAGCCTCAATCACTATTCAGCTTCAAAGCAATAATGTTCAATTAAACCTATTTCCATGTTACATACAGTAATTACCATTGTGAAACTCAATCCAAAATATTTCAAGCTTCTTAGAGTCCCTTTCTTTCTCCCTCATTATTCCACATTTTTCAAGTTTCATGGGGTGAAATGTGATAGGAGAAAGGAGCATCCTTTCTCTAATACATGTACCCTCTCAACAAGGTGTCTTTGAAGAGTTCAGAAATCCAATACACCATTTTACTTATGATCCGTTCCTGATGAATTGTGGGTAGATCCAGTCCTTTGTGGGGGAAAACGGCCATTTTAGGACGTAATTTGAAATTGTAATTTTGACTGTTTGCCTCCACAAAGGACTGGATCTACCCACAATTCACCAGCAACTGATCACTGGCAAAATGGTGTACCAGTCTTTTCAAACCTTCCGAGAGAATAATATTAAGACATTCTCATGCCTAGCCTGCGTCGCAGACGTAACAAAACCCCGGTTAGTAACGTCTGCGAAGCAGCGCCAAATTCCTTGTTCTGTACCAGAATTTGAGTACGCGTTATTATTGGCTTGTTAACAAAAGCCTTTTGTTGACGAGCCAATCATAACGCGTACTCAAATTCTGGTACAGAACAAGGAATTTGGCGCTGCTTCGCAGACGTTACTAACCGGGGTTTTGTTACGTCTGCGACGCAGGCTATCTCATGCCTTGAGACAACAAAAGGGACTGAACGAATTGCACTAATTCAGTGGTGGAGTTGCTAATGTGCATTTTTATGAGGGCCTGAGATGAAGGTTCATTATTCAGCTTAGCCAGTGGGCACATGTATCGCTGGGCCCTTTGGATCATCAAATCTGTCCATGGTGGTCAGACTGAACATTGCTAATATACCAACAAACAGGATAAGTAGAAGGATGCCAGCAGTAATCAGACCCATGAAGATAGGAATAGTGAAGAAACCTGTGCAGTCATATGCATAATCAAAGGTACCATTTCGGACATTAAATGGTTGGATCTGCAATCAATAAACATCACTTTAGAACACATTTTGATATAAAAACAACAGGTAAACTAGCCTGTGTCGCAGATGTAATCTAACTCTGGTCAGCCAAATTCCTTGTTCTGGACTCCTGATGAACTCAAAGAATTAACAGGAAGTGTGTTTTCAGATTTCCCTTCACCCTGATTGGCTATTGATAATGGCTTTTGTTGATGGGCCAATCACAGCACCTAACAGAACAAAGAATTTGGTGCTGCTTTGCAGACGTTACTAACCGGGGTTTGATTATGTCTGCAATGCAACTCTTTATGAGACAATCCATGTCATTAACTCAGTTGAAAAGACAACATTTGTGAACTTTGAGACACACAGGTTTAATACAGGCATGTATATCTTTTTCTTTTTTTTTTTCAAGAAGACTGAAATGTCAAGAAGAATGAACATGTACCGCAAAGACTCGCAGATAAGCCGCACCTTTTTCCCAAAACTTATCGTTTGAAATTGGGGGTGCGGCTTATCTGCAAGACCATTTGGAAAAAGTGCCGTAAATTTCCGTGAATTGACATTTTTATGGAAAAGTATATAAATAAATACTACATAAAACTAACAGAGTATTGGTCATATTTGCTTTTGCAAGGTTGGTGGCTCCTAAGAGAGCCATTGGTAATGCAAGTATTAGCTTATTTCAAGCTCACATTTCTCGCTGTATTTAACAGATCTTTTAAATGTTTTATGGTCGCATTTTTTGAACAGGAGAACGTCACATAGCATGGAATTTCCATTCCCCACAAAATTGTCTACAGCATTGATAAAGGCCTGTAACTTCAACGGCAATCGATCCTCCACGAGCGAGGAAAATGACACGCTATTCTTGAGTACTCATGTAATAAATGGCCCGAACACCCAAAAATGGTCCACTGTTTCTTCGCTAGTGTCCAGTCTTCCATCGTCCAAACTAATGCGTGGCAACTAAGCTACAAACATTCAGAACAACGAACACGCAAAATTATATGAAAAACTGTCCATTCAACGAAGAAATACCTGTCAACAAATGACAGAATAACATCAATCATATGTCATAGCTGTGGATGTGATGTTTATTCTACTAAAGAGCTAAAATTGTGGGTACAACTTTGAGTATTTTCCACTTCAATGTTGGCAAGTTTACGTTTGCTGAAGACAGAAGACTTATTTAGCATCGACTTTGGATTTCTTTCGAGTTTTACTAGAAAAACTTTTTTACCAAAATTTGAGTTGCTAAACTCGGGCTGTGGCTTATCTGTGAGTGTGGCTTATCTGCGAGTCTTTACGGTAAGATGAATTTTTCACCTGAAACTGCTTGAAAATTAGTGAACTGTTTTTATTCCCTAACTTCACGCTGGCACAACTGTAGGAATATATTGTTGGACCCAATAAATCGCTGCAATCATAGGAAAACGTTTTTGAAATCGTTTCCTCGTCAAATGTACCCTCAACCACCAAACTGGCCTCAGTGCATCTCCATTCTCCACTTGAGCCATTGGTAAGGAATGAAAAACTGAAAAACGAAAGATGATTCACTTTACTGATGTTAACAACAACAACAACAACAACAACAATAATAATATTTTATTTATTTTTATATTTATTTATAATGCCTTTATTGAAAATAAAACAGTAATTATTTTATTTACAAATGGGTTACAGCAGAGAGGAACCCAATCACCTAACACTAACCATAGCCTCAGGTTTATGAATAATCACTGACGATTATAAATAAAAACTAAGAACAGTGGAAATAAAGCTATTCTTAAATCTGGTAGATCAGTGCTGTGAAAAATAAAATTATGGTAAGTAACTGCACTGTGAAATGGCTGTTGTGTCAGCTTAAAAAAAATTGGGCTGCTTTAAAAACGTTTGTGCCAGTTCAAACGATTTTGCACCACTGCTTATTATTATATGTTACAATTTGAATACATGTGTGTTAAAAGTCTGAATTTAAATTACAGTTACAGTTTCAAATTTGGCTTCGCGACCCAGCCTATGAGTCAAATTACTTTCCCACCCGGGGGCCAATGGTCAATTGATCCCATGAACAATCACACCCAATTGACCTTTGGCCACTGGGTGGGTATCTAACAGTAAGTAATTTGACTCATAGGTCAGTAATTTGAAATGGCTGGGGCACTAGACATTTGAATCAAGCCAATTTTGATGGGGCTCGACGGAAAAGATTGTGGTTATTATTCAGGAATAATTCCCTCTGCTGTTACTGCGCCTCCCAAACCTACGGTGGATGTGTTCTGCCATGGAATTTCAATGCGATTGGAACTTTTGGAAGGAATTTATGGCTGTTTTCCGTCGGTGGATTGGATCGCTTCCTCTGTATTAGTCCCCTACCTCCACAAATCGCCTCAAATCGACCTAGAAACCAGACTGGACGCAGAAGGAACTACAAAGGAGTTCAGGTGAGGAAATTTTATTGAAAAAATCATTCCTAATTTTGCCTTCAAATTCAAAACTTTCTTCTCCCATACAAATTCTTATAATTTCGCAATTACACAAAGGTCATGTTGATGCTCAAATTACATGACTCGTGCCGCTGTTTATGTTACAAAGGTCAACACAAATCACAAGCTTAGGTTACTTGTGGTTTTGGCCGAGTCTATAATTTTAAAACACTCAGCCGTACATTTATGTTTACAACCAGGAGAAGCTTTCACGAGAGAATGTTTGTCAACAGAGGCTCCCCAACAATAGTTAAAAAATGACATGATGTCTCGCCAATGTACAAATTGAAACAACTTGAACCAAAGTGCAAATTGAACTATTTGTACAACACATCCACCCTTTTATAAACTTTTTAAAAGCTGATACATTGACCAGTTTGTACCAAAAACTGTCCCAAATAAAAAAAAATGTATTGGACAATAAAATGCTGATGGAGCCCAGTAACTTATCATACAATAAAAATTGACGGACAGTCCCCCTGCCTGCAGGTTAAATATTTCCAATTGGCACCTTTCAGTAATTTGCTTATTATTTATCTTTGTTCACACCAACCTTTATGCTTTTGTCGTTAAATCTTGGTGAAATAACTTGCTATTATTTACATGTAACTTACCTTAGGTCAAATTTCTTGACATTTGTTGCCGTAAATTTTATCTCAACTCTGCAAAGTAACAAAAGAGAAAATACATATCAGAAAATTGGTGTCAACACTTAGTGAAACGCTGCTTATATCATTGGGTTAGAGAGTATGATTGTGAAATAGCACCAGTTCTCAAGATCAAGAACACAAGAAATTACCAGTGATATCAATGTTTTAGCTAAAGTTACATTTTACAGACAAAACCAAAGCCACTCCGTCGTGACAACCTTCAAAACATTTTCAATTTAACACCAGCAGTTATCTTGCTCATACGTTTTCTGGTATTCTAGTTGTCATTTACTGGAAGGACAAACAGCCTCGAGGCTTTCTAATCAGAGTTTTAAATTCTGTCACATACATCAAACAACTGTAAAGCCTGGTTCATACTAATGACATAAAAAGGACAACATCTCGATGTAAAAAGGTTGTTATGTTTCCAGTGTGAACATGCAGACATAATGACATACTGGTATTACCAACATAACAGCATGAACATAACAACATAAAGATAAAACTGATCTTTTTTATGTCATTATGTCGCTAACTAGTGTGAACCAGGCTTAACAAAGTTATATGCAGCAGGGAAGATGACAAAGTTGCAAACAAGTTAATAGTTAACAATTGAAGGGCTTGGTGGAAAACTATGCTAAGTGGATTTTTAGGTGACCACATTTTTTGGCCCGTGTTTTCTTGAAGACCAAGTGCAAAGCAGCAAAAAAGAATACAGAGCAATGTTTACCACATAAAAACAAGCCTGTATGCAAAAAACAAGCAATTTTGGAGCTAAAAAAAAAAAAAAAAACTCCCAAAAATCCACTTAGCATAGTTTTCCACCAAGCCCTTCAATTACTCACTGAGGTGGAGGTGAATAACACTCTGTAAGTATCCACCACTTTCACTGACACCAAGGTGAATAACAATAATTGTTTTTAGTATATACCACAGGAGCTTGATAACTAGCGGACCAAAACATTACTTTATGTGTGACAATATACTGACAAGTGGTCGGAAATTTTAAAATCTCGCGTGCCGGCTGTTCGGAGGTGAATAGTACTTTGCTAATCACCTCAGTTAACCAATCAGAGTGCACGAAAAGCACTATTCACTTGTGTGGTATACACTAATAAGTAATATTAATTTTACTGATAGTTCTTTTAGAAACCAATAGTGATAACTAACATTAAAGCACTATTTATTGAGGAGGGAGGTTAGGGGTGGTTTAATTGGGATTCTAATGCAACTAAAACTATAATGATCACCACCATGCAAAACAAAAATTATACACATCAAAACAGTTTCCCTGACCTATCAGTAATATTTTTTAACTGGCAAGATGGAGTCACAGAATATTCCAGATGAGTCAAGTTGAATATGTCGTGTGACTTGTTGTGTCGAAAAGTTAATCCCTTTGAGTACATCAGAATACAATCAGCATCAACAAACAGGCTGCCATTAGAAAGGGTATAAGAGACAGCATTTTCGTCCACAGCCCTGCGGAGTCGGTCATGAGCCATGATTGGTCTTTCTTCTGCCAGACGTCTTTCTTGAACATCCTAAATTAAGAAAATGTGAATGATAATTGATTAAGATTTATACCGTGCAGTTTCTATAAAAATATTCAACTAACTTGAATAGTAGTAGTTCCCAGTGTGGAGGTCTATCTCTATCTTTCATCTGTCTTTGACATTTATGTGTGGGTTGGGTGGGTGGGTGAGATCAAATATAGACTGATAGTGGCTGCCAGAGGCACTTTACAGGCTGATGTCTGATCTCACACGCCACTATGAAACTGTGTGATACATGTGTATATGCGGTATATAAATCCATTACCATTACCAATCCATTACCATTGAATATGGTTACCGTATTGAATATGATATTAATGACAACTGCTACCTTTTATATATGTTGTAGGTCAAAATGAAATTCAGGTCAAAATGATATCCCTTTGTCTTCTGACTCTAATTATCCATAAAGACAAAGGCATTTCATTTTGACCTAGGTTAAAATCATTTTCACCTGAATTTCATTTTGACCTACAACATATACATTGAACATCTACATGTAAAGGCCCATTATCACCCTTGATGCATTGCGAGCCATGACCACTAATTCTGGAATTCACCTCCCAACAATGTGGCCCGGGTTCAATTCCCAGAGTTGGCATCATATGTGGGTTGAGTTTGTTGTCGGTTCTCTGTTCTGCTCCAAAAGGATTTTCCCCTCTCCTCAAAAACCAACATTTCCAAATTCCAATCCGATCCGGAATTTTGAGGGCCACAGGTTTATCAGTCAACGACTGTTAAGTGTTACCTTCATTAAACAAAGTTATTTAAATTTATTAATGATTTGTTACACTCACCTTACTAGGAGCAGCGGCAGTCAAAATACAAGAATATGGCAAACCAGTTGAGGAGATTTGTTGAGTTACTGCACCAATTACCTTATCTGGAGTAAAAAGGAGAGAGTAGGAGAAAGCTTTTACTGTACCTCCATACATTTGCTTCTACTTTCCTCTGCATTAATAGCACAGGGATGTGCATGTAAAATTAATGTGTAAGGAAGACAGCACAAGTCATGTTAAGGAAGGGTGGTTTTTTAAAAAAGGTTTGGCAACGCTGAGTCAAATTTGCAGAAATAGGTCAACATCAGTTGTGTACTTCAAACTTCTTCTTCTCCCCAAAGCATGCCATAGCATGTCCTTACCTCAAACTTGTACTATTATTATTTTTCTTGTATTTCCTTACTTCTTATTAGTTCCATCTTTATTGTTTTTGAATGTCTTTCCAAAAAGAAAAGTATCTCCTTCTTCTTCTTCTTCTTCTTGTACTGATAAATTTGGCCTTTAATAGTTAATTGCAAGTCTGGCTCGCCTAGATTAGCCCTAACTACCTGTGGACCAACCAATTTTTTTTGTGTGTGCAAATTTTGAAAATAAAGCTGTTTTGTTTGTTTATTTGTTTATAGCAGACATATCTTTAAAAAAATCCTGTTTGACTTACCATTCTGTGCAAAAGTATCCTCTGGTTTACTGAGAAGTTCAGAAGAAACAAGAATATTAGCTAACTAAACTACTAAGAAAAAATGAATATAAAATTAATGGAAAAGAGAAGCTGATGAGTTGTCCTGAATAACTTAAAATCTGACTAACCTAGAAAATGAAAGCTAGGGAGTTAATATTGGCAGAAAATGTGAAAGCATTGTTGACTTTTTTTTTTACAGCTATTTGTTACTAAAATAACTGTACACGTACACATGACATTTTACACAGAACAAAGTAACCATTTATTTTGTAGAAATGCACACTATTACGTCAACATAGAATACTGACCTTGATGAGGTTGGCATAAAATGAAATATGAACACATTGGTCTTTTCCTGGTCCAAAGAAAATTCTTTAATATCAAAGTTACTGGGTTCTACAACAAAGAAGTACATGCTAGTTAAAGAAAAAATGCAGACAAATGAGAAGTGGATTATTAAAGAAATAACAAGAATTTCTCTCAATACCTAATATATATAAACGTCATCCCATCATCTGTCAAGTCAAGCCTACGTCTCTTCGCGGATGATTGCATTCTTTACAGAGAAATCCACAATGTACAAGATTGTTGGACTCTACAGGATGATCTCAAACAATTATCATTTTGGTCAAATACTTGGCAATTACACTTTAATGTTAAGAAATGCTATCATCTTGGAATAACTTGCAAGAAAACCCTGATTGTGTTTCAATATTCTGTGGGTGGTCAGCTTATCTCCAGAGTTCCCTCAGCAAAATACCGGGGTACCTTGGAATCAGAGTGACAGAAAATCTTTGCTGGAACGAGCATGTTAATAACATCTGCAAAAAGGCAAATTCTATGCTTGGGCTGCTGCGTAGTATCCTGAGTGGATGTGACCCAAAAGTAAAAGAAACAGCATATCGCACGTTCATACGTCCTAAGCTTGAATATGCATGTTGTGTGTGGAACCCTTTCACCAAACACAATATTTATCAACTTGAGATGGTTCAACATCGTGCAGCAAGATTTGTACTTAGCGATTACTCTCGCTTTAGTCATATCACTCCAATGATTGAACAACTTGGTTGGGATTCTCTTGAAGCTCGTCGACTCTTCTTCCAAGCTAGCATGTTCTATAAGATCCTAATGGGGCATGTTGGTATTAGCTTTCCTCCCAAGGTGCACGAAATTAAAAGAGCTACTAGGTTACCGAAAAGTCGTCCTTTTCAGCAAATTAGTGTTTTATATAATGTTTATAAGTATTCTTTTTACCCAAGGACGATAGTAACATGGAACAATCTACCCATTAATGATGATGTAAATAAAAATAAATTTAAGTGTTTTGCTCTTGCAGCCATTCAATCGTTTGAATAATGCTATTTATAAATTATGTATACATAATTGTACTATTTCCCTATTTTACCATTTTTATACTTGTTTTACTTCTTTATTTATTCATAAATTTCTATATCTAATTTTATTTGTATGCATATTTTACTTTTAAACTCCTAGTATAGTTATTGCTGTTTTAGGAGTAAACTCATTAAAGACTTAAAGACTTAAAGACTTGAAAAACAAAAATATATTGCTGTAAAAAAATATATTTATACAGCAGAATATACTGTATCTTTTTGGCTTTTAGTGGACTGTGAACAAATTATATTATTATTTGTCAACAAAATTAACAGCCACAATTTTTCATGTCAAACTATGTATTCAGTTAAGGAGGTTAAATTCTCAAGAAAATGCAGTACTGCATCACTAGGGGTACGTGAAAATGAATTGGTTTTATCGATGGAGTGGATAATTAGCGATTGTGAAGAGATTTGAGTGCTGACCTTTATTTGGTTACTTGTTTTTATACAGTCTTCGCTTTTGAGACATTTACAGCATCACTTTATAAAATTATTCTAGTGTTTATTTTCTAAGTCACCTCACCTGTCAGTGTAAACTCTTTGACAAGGCCATTGGTTTTTTCTTTAATCAAATGCACTAACTCATCAGACATGCTATTTGAAGTCAGTGCTACTGATGGCAGAACAACTGTAGAATTAGCAGTTTCCATAGCAACTTTAAGGTTGGAGAAGGCAGCCCCATGGTTTCCAGCACTGTATGCATCACCATAGTGACTGACATCATCTATACTTAGCTACAAAAAAGAGAAAGAATACTTGTATAGAATAAAATAATGTAAAATATTATGGCTTAATTTTGTCTTTGGTAAGAACGTTTTCTTACTGGATTGATACAAAGGTTTCATTTCCCCAGATTATGGTAATGAAATTGGTAGAACTGTTAAACAGAAAGTCAGTTTGCAAATATCAACCAAAATATAACAATACAGGCATAAGCTTGCATTTACAATGTAGTTCATCTATATTTTTGAGCTCAGTCAAACTTGGGTCCAATCTCTGGTCCAATGTAGAACATTATCCTCAATTCTATGAGCATTTACTCGGGATATATTTGTGATGCAGGAGTCAGATGAATGCTTTCTGATTGTTGAGGAGTATACGGCTAATAGTTTGCTTTTGGGTTTGAACAAGGCCTTTTTGTTTAATTACAAGCAAAGTGCGTACGACAGTTTTGAGAGTTGCCAGCCATATTCATTGTTTGCCTCTAAGTAATTATATAAACATGGTGGCCGGAAGCCAGTTGAAAAATCTGGAGTTTACTTTAGCTTTCTCAAAACACAGCATGTGTGAGGCTTCCAGTTTTTTCTTCAATTTGACAAACCTTTTCACGCAGACAAACTCTACCAGATGAAAATCTTCACAACGTACTTTACAAAGATATGTGTGGAAAAATTTGTTCAGGTCGAAAAAAAAACTGTATGAAAATTTGTTAATTTTTGTAATTAAATACGTAATTGATGCCACATGCTGTCTATAGCTGTGCACTGACCAATGAAACACCATCACACGTTCCTATTGTGCATTTTGTTGCACAGGAAAAAAAAAAGAAAGAAAAAAGACTACTTGGTATACCTATAGGTATCCCGAGTAATACAGAGGTACACCGTACAATGTCTAGACTAATAATTACACATCTCAGTGAACTTAGAAATGTTGCCACATGTAAGAAACTGCAGTGTCTTCTACACCTGGTAAATCCACAAAGAACATTGTGGCCTCAAATACATTATGCACATGTTTGATTAAATTGAAGGTGATACATCCACCAGTAATGGTCGTTATCCACATGTACATTATTTTAGCCACTCACCCTGTCCTGTAGGAATACACCAATCACTTGAGGGGTTTGAAAGAGTTTGTCTAGGTACCTCTCTTGAAATTCACTTCTTTGTATGGTGTGGCCAGCAAGCACTGGTCTGGTGCCACTTAATTCACTGATAGTCACACAAAATACAAACATCATAGCATAATTATAGAGGAAGATAACAAAAAGTGAGAATCTGTTAATAATTACAATACGGTGGTGTATTATTACATGTAGCTGATGGTAAATGTTTAAATGATTTGATGTTCAAAGCTTAACCCAACTGGGGCCCTAAATTAAGGAGAAGCAATACTGCTCCCTCTGAAATGTGACTCTCACAGAATTTCTCATTGAGGGGCTGCTACATGTAATGTACACTGGTTTATACACTAGGCCATAGGGTAAAGAGAGGGAATTGAAGGGCTGGGGGCATAAACTGCCTATGTCGAATTTTCGGCCATATATTTTTAGTTTGCTTGGATTTGTCCAAATTTTTGCATGTGAACTGCATTTTGATTCAAACACATTGTCCCACATTTTTTTTCACCAATTTCTTTTTTGTTTTCAAGAAATAACGTATACAAAAAAAACCCCTAAAACTCTACATAGGCAGTTTATGCCCTCAGCCCTGTGGAGTATGCTAATTAACATTCATGAAAACAATGGGCACCCAAGGGTATTCTTTGAGTGAAAGACTAAGCGCCAAATGCTCGTAACAGATTTAAGAGAACACAGAACGTTTCTGTTAAGTTAGACGTAATGCGCAATGTGTCGTTTTTGCTTAATCATAACACTCGACAAGCTCGCTTGGCACGAAAACAGTGCACAATATTCGTGGTTGACTTAAAAAAAACAGCACACAGTGGCCTTGGTTAACCTCAAGTCAGCGCGCAAAGATTTTGTCCGACCTGAAAACAGCACTCACTCCAAAGAGATTCGGGGTTATTGTTGGGTTTAGGTTGGACTTAACATTAAGGTTAGAGCTTTGGCTAGGGCTAGGGATAGGGTTTGGGACATGGTTAGGGTTAGTGTTGATGTTAACGTCAACGCTAGCGTTGAAGTTAGAGAAAGCGTGGTTGTTTGAGTCCGAATCAGCTTAACTGAAGGGTTCGTCCGAGTCGAAAACAGCGCCTAGTTGCCTAGGTTGACTCTAAGTTCTTTCGGAAAGGCTTTGGCCGATATAACACAGCGCTAAAGTCAGTTGTTTGTCTTAAATACAGCGTACATCTTAAATCCAGCGTACAAAAACCTCGGGTGATTCTAAATCAGTGTGCAAAAAGTTTGCCGATGGCTGAAAAATCACAAAATATTAAAGACAGCTGTTTTGATTTGAAGGAACTTTTTGGCAAGACAACTCCTATTGGTGACCTACACCAAAAATTTGAGTTAATCAGATGTTCTAGGGCAAAAATTAAGAGTCCTAAGAGTACGCTGTTTTCCGTCGTGTTTCATTTACTCAGAACGTTGTGTGTAGGAAATTAAAACTTGCGCATGGTTTCATCAGTTGAAACGTTTTTGATGGATTCATTTTCATCGTCAAGTGGAAAACAATGGTATGAAAATCTTATAAAAATTAACGTAAATGACGACAGTGAAAGAATTTGACAGAAATACTTAACACTTTTCTGAAATTAACTTGGCTCCAAAACGTAAAAAAATTTGCATGAAATTCAATCCCTTTATCACGCGTGATGGATTGTCTCATCACAATGACTGTAGTCGCGCACAAATGTTTATCTCGCATGATAATACTTTTTGCTGTAGTTTATTAGCCTCCATAGAAGCAAAAAACCGAGGCGATCAACGCAAAAGTGATTTATGTGTTAAAATTTGGCAGCGTGTTAACCAAATATTCATTCTCACTTGTTCATCAGTCATGGATATGTTACGAACCAACAAGCGCGGATGTTACAGCAATTCACCGGTTTCACAGAGGTTGTGGGTTCGAATCCCATACAAGCGTTTTATTTTTTGGTTTTGTTTTGGTTTTTGTTTTTTTTTTGGTTTCACTACTGCTTAAGTTGTGTTCATAACTGCGGCGATCATTCACGTTATCATCCATTGTTTACGTACATCTGATTCACACAGACGACGCGAGGAGTACAGCTTAATATTGCTTTGAATATTTGACGTGCGTGCCAATGCAACTTTTCCATGGATTGTGTTCAAGATACTCATCGAAAACAGGCAGACTTCCCTTTGTGCCGAATGAATTCTCTGTAGTGTTTCTGAAGTCTTAGGATTGGTTTCAACCAACTATTTCACAGCTAACAGTAAAAGCATACTGGGATTTCATGTCATGAGTGGTTTCAAAAAATGCGCTCTTCAAAATTAATGAACAATGGAAACCTCGGTGCAGCAGCTAGACAGTTTTCAAAGTCATTTTATAAGGTAGAGTTTTTACTGAAAACAAGTAGTAATCTGCCCCAACCCACCGCCCTCCGCAAGAGTTTTTTACTTCAGACAGTGCCTTCTTTGACCGCAATGAATTCTGGGATCATTGTCTGCTCCAAGCGCGAACAACAAGACTCTTCAAACATACACTTTCGCCTAAAGTCCAAAAACCACTCTCACTTTCCCAGCTTTCAGCACGGCAACCTTTGAAAAATGGACCAAGACTAGCAACGACGCACTGCTTTTAAGATGAGAGTTGTTTTCAGACTTTTTCCGCCTGGCTTCTACTCTGTACTCCAAAACCCAACAGTCAACTTAAGCTTATATCTCATCGTGATTTGGTAAGCACAGAGAAAACGCTAACTGGATTCTTTCAGAAGCATTAAAAACTTGCAGATCTCCAGACTTTTAATGACGTCTTTCGATCACCAGAGGGGAAGGCAAACCAATAATGCAGTTAATAAGTAGCAATCCACAGCTCCAGCACTCATGTAAGTTTCGTATCCGATGAGCTTAATCGATGTTTTAACCGCCAAATTTATAGTATACGTCACACTATTAAACAATCCTTTCTACCCGTCAATCATTTCACGTCCAGTTTTAGTTTTACTCTTCACAAATGTTCACATAATTCACGTATGAATATTAATACGGTATGCAAACAAATGAGCTTAACTTCATGAAGGGCTGGGGGCATAAACTGCCTATGTGGAATTTTCGGCTGTTTTTTTAGTTCGCTTGGATTTGTCCAAATTTTTGCATTTGAACTGCATTTTGATTCAAAAACATTGTCCCGTATTTTTTTTTCGTTTTCGAGAAATAACATATGCAAAAAAAACACCTAAAACTCTACATAGGCAGTTTATGCCCCCAGCCCTTCAATTTATCCCACTGTAAACAACAATAATGCAAGTCACACCGAACTTAATTTGTTGCCCTCAACATGATAATATTAATCTCCTCATAACCTAAGAACCAACTGCTATGCACTCAAAACGGGATAGATGTACATAAGAAGAAGATAAGTAAAATGTTATTCGTCTCAATGTATGTACAGGTAAGCTTAAAATATTGACTAATTTCCCACCGGTTTTCTAAATACAGATCAAAATATATTTAAAAACTTATCAAATATTGGAAATTGAACAAAAACAAGAAAGTATGGCTAACAGACACATGGGTTTCTGGACATGACTAATTCCTCTAAGATGTTTAGAAATCACTTGCTTTGGTTCAAGAACATCTGCCCGGCGTCTTGTCAAGACACTGTCATGTACAACATTCCCAAGGAATTCCATTCAACAATTTGCTGCCTCTCGCAAAAATATGACACTGAAAATACTCACCTATCTTTTGACCACATAAACACAGGCACTGCAAGGGAATATTCAGCACAACAACATGATAAAATCGAAATAAACCCGATCCACAACAAGAGGGAGGACAAGGCCGCCATCTTGGAACACCTCAGGAAAGGCACGTGATCTTATTATGTAATGGAGATTCCGCTGACCTTTACATTGAGCGCGATGGCTCGTGGGAAAGCCCCCTCCCCACCCCCCCCCCCCCCCAAAAAAAAAAAAAAAAAGACAAACAAAAGGTTATCCAAAGGCCACATTAACATTGAAAATTGTTGCGACTAAAGACGCTGAGTCACTCAGATGAGCCTGAACCAGGGGCCGCGCATGGGGGGGAGGTGCTGGGGGCTTCAGCCCCCTCCCACCACTTTTCAACAGTAAACAGCAAGTAATACTAAAAAAATCGAAGTTATTTTTCTAGTTAACGTTTTAATGAAAACTGATTATTCTTGTTTTAAAACCCCGCTTGTTTGTTGCTGAAAGTATATAAGTTTCACCACACCTTGTTAGTTTTAAATGCATTTCCAGCCCTTTCAGAGGACTTTAATTGAAAACTTTTCCGGGGGAGCATGCCCCCTGACCTCCCTTGTTGACTCACGCTAATGCGTTCGAAGCGAGTCCCCCCCTCCAGATGCCAGTTGCAAACTTGCTGCGCGGACCCTGCGCACTGATTGCAATTTAGCTTCCGCTAGTTTTCCAAGTTACAAACTTCAAAAGGTGCTAATCATTTTTTGAGTGAGTAAACTTTAGAGTGAAAATTAGCTGCCCCCCAACCCCCACCTCCTAGAGTCCTTCCCTGAGTGTCGTGAATGGCCTTTCTACCTCGTCACCTTCACTGAATGCAAGTAAAATCCCAATCACTTTTGTCCTCTTCCCAATCATGTCTTGCATTGTTGCCGACCAACCAGGCCCTATCAATTCGCTGAAACTGCTGCCAGTCGTAACCGGTCGCAGTCATAGCTCCATGTCACAAAATTCCTCGTGTGTTCCCCTGGACAATAGGGAGCTTTAGCAACGAGGACGGCAACGGCAACGAGAACGCCACAAAACAATAGGTTTAATGAGCACAAACAATCGTTCTGCACGTGCGTTTTACATTTGGTACATTTCTTTGTCGTCCTCTGCAAAAGAACAACGTGAAATGACCAAATTTCAGGTTTTCTCGAGAACGTGAACGCATGACTGTGAAGTTTTCTCTCTTTTTCTTACTTAAACGCCGCTCATAAAAATTTTGTCCCATTATAGTTCGCCAGTATTTTCCAAGTTAAACAAATTGGAATAATAGCGAAAGCGTTACAAAAACGAGAAGTTTGATTTTGATACGACGTTTTCGTTGCCGTCGTTGCTAAAGCTCCCTAATGATGTTTCGATCCGCAGCAAGGTCAGCAAACAAAAGCAGTTAATTACGGATTTAGCATAGGGATTAGCTGGTAGATATGCTTTGTAAAAGTAAGAGAAAAGAAACCGCGAATCAATTGTTTGCTCACTTTTAATTCACACCTGACTTCTGAACATGCAATAGGCCAATTCCGAATTACCTTAAGCCTCTTTTTCAAAGCGAGTCCTGGTGCTCATCTTTTCATATGGAAATTAGTTTTCATTCACATGCAAACTAAACTCTTTTCCATACGAATGGTTGTGCACCAGGCCTCGCTTTGAAAAAGAGGCCAAAGGTAATTCGGAAATGGCCTATTCAACCTTGGTCAACTTTGAACTGAAACTCTTATTCACTAAGGGCACTGATTCAATTGCTAGTCGTCTTGGCTAGTCTTTGTTCAGTTAGTTCACTGAGTGATCCAACCCATGTCCCAACCCCTTTTGCACGGTGTACACGGTTGACTTCTATAGGACCAGAAGCTCATGATGATCTGTGGAAACGATCAGCTTACAGCTGAGTTTATGCAGGAACAGTGTCACTCCCAGAGTAGAAAGTCCTATTACGTATTACAGTTTGAACTTTAGGATTCCTGGCCCTGCGGGAAGAAACTCCAAAATGTGATATTCATTTGAAAGCTATTGCGTACTTCTCGACTTATTTATTTTTCATCAATTTTTTCTTCATAATGCCGTACAACGTAAAATATGTGTTTCGCCCTTGTCCCATTTTCAATGTTTGATGCAAAATTTATTTTCGCTGGTGTTATATTTTGGTTTGCCATGCGCAAACGGAAAATGGAAAATGCTAATAGCCACAATTCCCTCAATTACCTTAATACTATCAGGGACGTCTGACTACCTGTACGGATGGATGTGCATGCGTACCTGAAAAAGTCGGAAAAAAAATGAAATATCGGTTTATCGTTCTTGGAGATGTAGACATGTACACATTGATGGTTTTCGTAGATTTCTAAGGAGCGCGAACTTTAATGAAACTTAACTAGGGGTACAATTACGACCATGTAGATCCATGCTGTTCCAAAAAATGTGGCACACAGCGGAGAAAAAAAAAATCACTCATTTGTGAACTGATAGTCTGAGATACCACTAACCCGTAGCTCAATTTATGAAGCGATCACACTTCAATAAAACTCAAAATAGCAACAAAGAATTTTTCGACTTAGTTGCCATTTCATATCTAGGAAGAACGCTTACGCGACTTACATAATATGTAATTTCTGACGATTGAGCGTGCGAATTAGACAGAAATTGATATTTCTACGGCACGGGAACAGAAGTGGCCTGGGTACGATTTGTGAGGCATGATGGGTATCATGCTGTCTATAAAGGCTTAGTTCGTCACGTGGGGAGCCATTCTAGGCCTGCATCAGTCGCTATATGCTTGTTGTTTTGTTGATAATATTTTCCCCGTTCTTCAGCATGGGCGAAGGGAATGTTTCGAAGGACGACATTGCTAAGATGATAGAAGCTAACAACCGGACCATGATGGCGTCAATGACGGAACTTTTTCAAAAATCCATTGGCGATTTGAAACGATCGCAAGGCGATTCCTCAGACGCCCAGATCCGATCGCAAGCCGATTCCTCAGACGCCCAGATCCGATCGCAAGCCGATTCCTCAGACGCCCAGATCCGCGAGATCAAGAAACTCAAGCTGGAGGAACCAAGGCGCTTTAAGAAGAAAGCAAACGAAGACCAAAGGCTTAGTTCGTCACGTGGGGAGCCATTCTAGGCCTGCATCAGTCGCTACATGCTTGTTGTTTTGTTGATAATATTTATAATATGTATATGTATATATTTTTCTGCTCCGTGTACATTCCTAGTTGTTTATTTTTGGGTTGTGACAAGATACCCTTTAAACCCCGGAGGGTTTGTGGCACTGCATTGGTTCGGGGGATACGTTTCCAGTTTTTTCCCCGCAGGGGTTTTTGGTTTTTCGTATCCGGCAGTGTTGCATGTTTGTTCTACACTTCTGCTAATCATCTGTTGCTCATGTTATTTCGAAGGTAAGTCGTTATGCCTGCCACTGGTGCGAGGCCGAAAGAAGCCAAAATAAACCTAATGGATTGTATGTCTGATATGTAGTGAAGTTGAAATCTCACCATACTGGTGTTAAAAACAAATTTAATAAGGCACGTGAAAAAGATTTTTGGACTTGGTCGGGGAGGAAAGTTGTGCATATGGCACAATCCTGGCTACACCCCTGACTTTTTACAAGCAAATCATGCGAAACTGTTTCAGCCACCTGAATCAATATGGCGCGAAAATATGTCGTACTCTGGCATTAGGATCACAAATTCGCTCCAGATTCATCGCCTCCCACAGCAGGTGAGAAGCTTCACGCCTCAAAATGGCCGCCTTGCCAGCAGCTTGTCTGCGTAACTCTTTCCCTTCTTCAGTGTCTTGCGCTGTCATGTATTTGTCAGCTAAATCAAACGAATTCTCATCTCGAGTTCTCTGCTCCTGCCGTTGCTGATAATATCGCAATTTTTCTTGCAAGGACGGCGCGTTTTCGGGACGTGTGTCTTCTTGCGGTGGAGACCGAGCGACGTGTAAATCTTCCCTTTGGACGCCTCTTTTACCCACCCGCTTAGTTCCAGGGGGTAACATGTAATCGAACCATTTGCTGTAGTTTTGGCTCACAACCTTAGTGCTTTGGCTTCCGATGATCCCGGATTGCACTTTCTGGACCCTGTTTGATTTTTCCGTTCGCCATTTCTCAGGTAGGGGCGTTTCCCTTTGTTGCTTAGCAACGCTCAATTGAGATAGGTCTTCGTAATCTTCGTCTGGCGTAACGTCGTTCAATCCCGAAGATGAAGGCCGCCTTGCTATCCCAGTCAACGACTTGGCCGCCGTAGAACCGCGTTTGTAACGAAGTGGGCGTCTCTGGTTACGTCTGAACGCGTCCGTGCGCGCAATACTAGATTCTGATTCAGAGCGCACCAGTGTTGAATCTTTTGCCATCTTTGACTGTAATTCTTGTCCTGATGTCGAAGGAGCAGTTTCCTCTGCTAGTTTAGCGATGCAGCCTCTTTGTGGCTTCTCCGTTACGTAGAATTCCTCAAGAAACTGGTACTCACCACTACTGAAACTTTGTACAACGTCATTGCTTTTATCTTTATCAGTTCTTTCTCTCTGCGATGTTTCAACGCTTGATTCAGCTACTGCTTTGTTTTGACTCGGTTCTTGATCGCCGTGGAATTTTTCCCCCTGCAGGAGTTTTTTCCACAAATCAGCAGCCAATTCTGCGATTTTACGCTCACGTCTCTCTTTTTCCATGTCACTGAGGAAAAATCTTCCATTCCTATCTTTTTCTTCCAAACCTTGATGGAATTCTTTAGTGAGGTTTCGCTGGGACGTTTCAGCTTTTTCTTCGGACGCAGGTTGCGTCTTTGCATTGGACTTATAATTTCGATCTTTTTCTTTCGCATACAAGGCCGAATTTTCATCCATTACCTGCTGGGATGACCTTTGGTGGTTTCGCTCGACTACAAGGGGAATTTCTTCAACGAAACTGTATTCCCCGCTGCTGAAACTTTGCGGAACTTTAGGCAACCTTCGACTTTGCTCCGTTTGTTTTTGCCGCTTCAGCTGTTCAAATGACAATTTTTTATCTTCATTTCCTCTGCCTTTTCTTCTCACAGAATTGAGCTTTTCGTTCCTGAAGTGTATATTTGGCGAGCTTGCCCATTTGTCACTCATAGTCCTCATACGCAATCTGGGAACGGACGCAGCTCGGCGCAAAGTGTTCAGTTCTTTTTCCAACGCGGCCCTTTGTTGTAACGCGTGCGATAAACGCCTCGAATAATCGCTCAAAATTCTGTTCTCTAATTCCACAGCACTGCAAACACTACCCACAGTACATTCCCTGCCTTTCGTACTCCTCATTTTGTGGCGTTCTCCAGAGTCAAACTCTTGACCTTTCTTTTTAGATCCACTTCCAAAATCATCATCGTAGAAGACATCTTCGTCAACACTCGTGTCAACTTCGGGACTTAGAGGTTGTTGACTGGAACTTGAAACCCGCCGGAGGCGCATGCTATTTAAACAAGCTCGGCGCCTCAAATCGTCCTCAGCGGCGCTGGAATGCCGCCTGGTGGAACTTACAGCAGTAGCCTTTGCTATCTTCCCAGTATCGCTAGATGGCCGTCCGGCGTAGCTATGCCTCCGTTTATCCACTCGATGTTCGGATTTTCTTGCAGTTTTTCGCGCTGTGTTTGTGTCTTCGCTCAGTGTTCGATGAACTCTCACTTTCTCTTTACTACCTGTGTCCAGAACATGTTCATTGTCAGACTCAAACCCTTTGTTTTCCAAGCCTAAATTTCTCTGAGATTTCTTTTTCTTGCCCACGGGCTTTTCTTTCTGTTCCTGCCAATCTTCATCAGCTTCGTTTCTGTCGGAGAGATAACCCGATTCAAATGTACCCGGAGATTTATCAGAATCTTGTAAAAGGTTTTCTGTCGAGGTCATATCATTTGCTGTACTGTACCACCTCTGTACATCCTAAGATGCGCGTTGAATATTCACTAACAAAATTTTTTACACTTAAAACGCAGCACCAACAGCTCTGACTTACAAAAGGGATGTATCCAAAAAATTTCGTGGGAAGAGGGATTAAGTTATGTATAATTTACAAAACTATTATTGCGGCTTGCTTTTGCCAAAATGCGTGGTAACACTTTAGCGGGTACCTGCTATTCAAATATCAATAAAAGCATTTTTCTTGGTATTTAATGCTCAGTGAATACGTGCCGTATGATGTGAAATTTTCGCAGCCTTGTCACTGTACGTAAGATACCGAAAAAAAAGTCAGTCACATACAGGCAATTAAAACTTATCATTGAGATGCACAGTGAGTCAACCTAAGGTTTCGTCTTTTTTTTTGGGCGTAATCAAATCGCAATATTCCAATGAGAAGTTAAAATATACCACAAGAGATTTGCACATACAGGAGATTTGCGTGTGACAAAACCGAGGCAAAATTCCGACATCAAAAAGGGATATATCGCCCTTTGATTTTCATTCACAAGTCAGTGTTAGAGCCGTTTTGTCAGGGTTTTACCAATTTTGTCTTCGGGTTTCAATTGTTGCTAGGGAACCAGCAAATTTATCTGAGCAATGAATTCTAACAACTGAATTCGTACGTGACAGAACACATTGAAATAACTTCGGCCAAAAAATATTGTATTCAAAATATCTTTGCCAACAATAAATTCAATTTCGATTGATCTTGAGTAAATATAAGGAAAACATTCGGGCAAGTTTGGACTAAAAAGTACCTCTAATCGATCAAAAAAGAAATTGTAAAAAATCTTACGTAGGCCTAAAATAAATGTACGTGGATTTTTTACTTCTGTAAGAAGAATATATTCTGTTTGTTGATTCAAAGTGACATCTAAACCTGAGAGAACAGTCGCGCATGGCTACATCGAATGATAGCTGACCGCCTTTACCAGCGCATGACAGGAAGCAAGAGCCATATTATGGCTCTTGCAGGAAGGAAGAAGCCTGGAGACGCCACTGGAGGGACTGGGTGATAGCTGGAAGCTGCGCATAACCTAAGGGCACGACTCAGAAACACTTCAGTCTGAGTTCCGTTTTACCTCAGTCCCCATGAATGTGAAATCCGGTAAATATGTTGCGGTTCAATTTTATCCTTGGTTCATAATTTTTCTTCCTTTGTTTTGAACTGATCATCATACATTACCATACCCAAAACAGAGGGAGGAAAAAATTAAACCACGGATAAAATTGAACCACAACCTACATATATTTTTTGAATCCTAACAGTGGCCATTTTAGGCAAGGGAATGTCTGTAGCGAGGGGCGGACAACTGGATAACATTAGATATACTAAATGTACCGCGCAAATGAGATAAAACGGTTTTCGATCCCAGCATGCGATGATTTGGCCAAAAAGGTTGTTATTTCTCTTTGTCACGAAATAGACCACGAGAAAGGAGTCGGTTCGTTTTTGGGCACAAATTTCCTTGAAGTGTGAAACTGAGAAGCACTTTGAAAATTGGTGGTGATTGTGTAGTGGCTATTAAATAAACAATGCCTGACGGTGAGAATTATGTTTTGTCGCTGCTGAGGTAATCGATCGCAACAAAACAAAATTAAGTAGCTCAACCGAAAATTTTCCAGCTTGGAATATCAAGAACTTTCAACTTTGCCGGTTTCCAGTGAAGACATTGCGTTGAATGGCAGATAAATGTTCTCTTACGCAGCAATGCCAAAAAGCTCGAATGATTGATTTATAGTTACGCATGCATGTCGTCTTTTTGGAAAGGGAAAATTTGCTTGGGTAATTAGCCATCAGTCTACTTTGACGCCTAATTTCTAGTTGAATGGGAACAATCTTTTCAATTGTCTCCGCATAAGTGCTCAATAACAACAGATGACTCTTTTTTGTTTGCATTCAATATGTCCAGGTAACCGAATATTGTAAAATTTCCGCGGCCTTTGACAGTAAAAGGCTGATAAAGAGTTCTTCAAGACTCCCTTCTGACATGTCAATTTATGTACCTCAGAAGCATCGTTAAAGACCCTCATGCACTTTTCGTGCAGAAACGGTAAACTGAAGGTAGACTAATTGACCATTGTTTGAGGTAGATACATCCATGGTGATTGTTTTGGGGTTTGCTTTGGTCGTCATGGTCAGGTGTTAGGTTTGTGTAGAATTGAATTAAACAGAAAAGTTTGAATACAAATTGTGATATAAACATAGACATCTTCCCTTAGTTTCTGAAGAACAATCGGCCAAAGGTAGTTCAAATCTGTTTGAAGAGTTTGCAAAAGTAGATCTTGAAACACAGGTATATGTTATAAATTAACGATAAAAAATGGACCAGGAAAGACAATCACCTGGCACACAAAAGGACTCTTATTCGGAGATAACAAAACTTCCAGTGTTAGTTTCACAAAATTCTACGCATGGCCTGTCCGAGGATATTTGCAGCGAAGAAGGAGAAATGTTAAATGAGTTTGCATCTGCAAGTGGTGTGGAAATTCTCCCAGATATTGGTCTCGTTGACGAACGGAAAGTTAAGTTAGTGACGTCTGTGGATTGTGAAAGACAAGGTGATATGAAATACGAAAGATCCGTTTTAAGGCTGCCGAATATCCAGCAATCCTGTGGCTACAAATCTTTGGAGGATCATCTAACGAATGAAGACAATTCTCTGCTTAATGAAAAACGCGAAGAAGAAATTTGTATTTCTAAAGAGGATGGAGTCAGAGGGGACGAAATCTTGCGGCGGTTAACGAAAAACTACGAATACCATCGCGAAATACAACACACAAACTGCTCGCAAAATCTTTCACGGGCTAAATATTCGTATTTTCCTCGATTACCCTCTCCAAAACCCCTCAACACGAAAGAAAGGCTCAATAAAGAAATAGAGGAGAGGAACGCCAAGAAACTTCCTGACGTCATTCATCCGGGAACTTTGAGATCAAAAGAGGAATACTCTAAAATCTTCCTTTCGCTTCAAAAGGCTAAAAAGCAGTTTGTGAAGAAACACAAACTCTCCTGTCGGTCAGATTTAAGTTCACCATTTTTTCTTGATTAAGTTTTGGCGTAACTTTGAAATCTCGAGTCTTTGGGAGTCACGTTCGTTTTCAATATTGGCTGTTGGTCAGCGGTTGGTTGCTATGTGAAAGAAATGTGGAGAAGTTGGGCGAGTTTTTTTTTCAGCCAAAGAAGCAACTAGGTGTTTTATTTCAACAATTTTAAAAAGCAATTATTATTCGATGACAGCAATAAGAGATATCTAAAGAACTACGTATATTGCGGATGGTAGTTTTTTTTTTACAAGAAACTTATTACAACCTCGTTTTGTTCTTGCGTTTCAGTGTAATAACTTTAAGATGGCTTGCTTTTACTTGTAGTTAGACAGTTTAAAGTGTGAATGACGATTTTTAAATTTTCTCATTTTCTTTGGATCGTCTGTTCCTCCCGAAACATTCTGTCTCTTGTATGATCTTCCTTCCTGAACAAGTCGTCAGACTCCGGAAACTCCCCCATGGACCTCGTAAGGGAAGGAAAATAAGAAAACCCTGGACGCGACGTACATTCATCTCCACTTCTTTTAGAAGGTGAAAGTTCCAGCATTGTATCCTTATAACACATCCTTTTTGCTCTAATCTTTCGCATCTTCTCTTCCTCCTTAATTTGCCGGTCGATTTTGAGAATGTCATCGGTTAGTTTGTTGAGAACAGCGCGCGGAATTTCGTAGCTATCTCGTAAACCCAGGGCAGCACTCCAGCTTTCTTCTGAAGCAACTTTCTCTGACAATGGTGTTAAAGCGAGGGGAGGTAATCGCATTTTCCTGCCTCGATATTTGTTGAAATAAGAACCAGTTTTTGCCACCTCAATGTGCGTGTTTTTCGGCTTTTCTTCGGTTTGCAAAGAAATCTTTAGAGAGGAAGATTCCCCAACAAATGCCCTGGACGCTTTCGCTGTTACCTTGATCGTGTTGGCGACTTCTGGAAAACTATAACACACACTGTCACCATGTTTCTTCTTATGACGCGACCTCTTTTTCTTAACAGAAACTTTCATGTCTTGTTTACTCTTCACTCCATTGCTATCTGTTAACGAAGGCAGGAAAGATTGTTCCGTGTTTGTTGAATTTAAAACCATCCTACGAGAAGCCGAGCTGACCAACATCCGTCTAAGGCAATTGCAACTTTATGTAGATTTTCGTCTGCGGAGAAAGTAAAACGTTTTGAGGCAAAACTCCTTGGCTTATCTAGCTCAGTGGTTAAAAGTAAAAATAAAAACTTATGTAGCGACCCAAGAACAAAATAAAAGTATTTTAGTTTCACTTGAAGCTCGACGGGGAACACAAGTTTTAGTGAAGTGATATGAATAAGTTTGTTTTACATCTCATGGTGAAAATATTACAAACTTTTGCGTGTGTTATGTTAAGATAGATAATTAAATAGGTTTCACAATTAAAGTCAACACAGGCCCCATGCGGAGCCTTATGGCAAAGGATGTTTTTAAAGAAGTTAAACATTGTGTTAAAGGTTATTTTCCATAAACCGAATGGTGCATTCGTAATCAACTTTATTTCAGTAATTGAAGACTGTTGATACAATATCAAGCCTTGAGATTGTTGCTAAAGAAGTAAAGATTTCCCTGAAAGATCGGAGTACAAGCAGCTGTGAAAACGACGGACTGAATATTCTGAATTATCACGGTAAATGTTAGATAAACTTATTCCTAGACAGTGATCTATTATTAAAAACGTTTTCGTTGAAATTAATCTGAAATGTCAGCCTTCTATTGGTTTTTGCCCTCAGGCTGAACACTTCAGATTATTTCAAAACCAAAAACAACAGAAGAGCTTAAAGCAACGAAGAAAGAACTCAAAAATAATTTGCTTGTTTAGGTTACTCGCAATGCAAACGATCTCATCAATTTTTGACGCCTCCTGCCGTACGATTTAACCAGCCTTAGTCAGTAAAAAGTGTTGTTTATCAAACTTTGCTAAGTTTGTTAATATTCATAACGGTGGATGAAACTAGAGAATTCTGAAGACAAAATGTTTAATACAATATAGAAATTACTAGAAATGCAGTCTTCGAAGATGTACCAATTGCTATATACCAGGCAAATGGGTCCCAAAATTAATTGAGAGCTTTTTTTTCCCTTAAGGGTCTAAAGAAACTTATTTAAAAGACGAAATGAATAAAGGGGATTAGTTTCTAAACTGTGGTGCTGCGTCGGTGGGGGAGTGAAACACGAAAATTTGGTTTATCAACGGAGTTGATAATGTAAATTGACCACCGTATAGGGATTCGATTAACTGACGTTTCGAGCGTTAGCCCATTCGCTCCGACGAAGGGCTAACGCTCCAAATTTTCGTTATTTAAAAGAAGAACCTTTTACCTTGTATTCAGATTGAATTAATCCCGTTAATAAACGCCCTAAAATGACCAAAGTGAAAGAAACAGTACACAATGACTTCATTTCTATGTCTTTTGAATGAATTTTCTGTAATCGTAAAAGCCCCCGATATTACTGGATTTGTAGTAGTAAGAGTGCGCCACGAAAATGATTAGTGACGTCAGAACATTGAATGCATATTAGCTCAGTTTAATTTGCGGTAACAGGTGATCAGATTGTTGCAGTGCGAAGATCCATTTGAAGCACCGTATATAATACCCTTAAATTATCTGCACTTGAATCAGAATTAGGTTCGATTCATTAAGGAACGAAATGGTGTTAAAACCAAAGCGAAACTGAAAGGCGCTTTCATAGTTTGACTTAAATCGATACATAAACGTTACAATTGGTATGACGCAATGGAGCAGGCAAACCTTCAAGTTTCGTAAGCACAATACGAAAGTCGTACCGATGTAAACAGCCCCTATAGCTATTCACATCCTATATCTTTTGCAAGACACGTCATTCAAATGCTCATTCAGTACTATGAGCCGTTATGTATTCACTTCTCAACTTTCCTTTCTGTCACTTGCTTCGTACTTCTTCAGTTAAACAATGTTTTTCGGTTTCTTATATTTGTCGTGTATGCAATGCGCCCTCCAGTCATTGGTACCATTTCAGAGTAGCATTTAAACTTCCCCTTCAACACTTATCAACAGCCAAACATTTCCAATTCACATTGCCCATTTCGGTTGTATCCGTTACGACCTTCCGTGATTTTTTCTTCGAACGAGACTTATCGAAATAAAACAAATATCTTCAACTAAAGCGGTTTGTTTACCATGTTTTTATAGGGAGTCAATGGTCCTGTTTCCAATAACAACTTATTGGAAAAGATATCAATGTGATTTCTTTTTCTTAAATATTTCGAATAGACATAAAGAAGTGTTACCTTTCAGGACAGAATTGCGGTAAATTACCGACGGTTCCAGTTCTGTCGGGATTGCTTCACGCAATTATCAAGTACTGCCAAACAAGCTGCAAATGCGCTCGTTCTTCATCACCCGTTCGAATCGACACTTTTAAAAAGCTCCTTAAAAATTAATGACCTGCGGTAACCGCCGACCGGTTAGCTCAGTGGTAGAGCACCGGACTAGCGTGTGGGAGGTCGCGGGTTCAAACCCCGGTCGGACCAACACTCAGGGTCTTTAAATAATTGAGGAGATAGTGTTGCCTTTGTAATTACATCTGCAAATGGTTAGACTTTCTAGTCTTCTCGGATAAGGACGATAAACCGTAGGCCCCGTCTCACAACTCTTCATAATTGATTCTGTGGGACGTAAAAGAACCCACACACTGTTCGAAAAGAGTAGGGGATGTAGTTCCCGGTGTGATGGTCTATCTCTCATCTGATGATGTTCTTTGAAGGCCGTAAGTTAGATAACTCCTTGGGTTAATTACGTCACCTTCATTAAATAAAGAATATTGTATTGTATTGTATTGTATTGTATTGTATTGTAAGAGTTTTCTTCCTTTGTGATAATAGGTTAATTTATTATCTCGCTACAGGCATGTTAAGTATCAGGTGTTCCTGAATTGTTCACTGGAAACTCTCGGATATGTTTACTCGCCTTCTCAATTGAGTCATCAAATGCTGATAGACTATGACCACTATGGCCCTGTGCTCCTAATTTATTTTATAAACAGTTGTCTTATTCCAATATTAACTACTTAATAACCGAGAGTGAGGTCATTACGGGAAAATCTCAAACTGAGGACTTGGCGTATTGCGAGGTCAACACAGCTTGGCCGAGGCTAAAAAAACGGTTTTAAAGAGAAAAAAAGTAAGTTCAAGCGGAAGCCGGTAATGCGCACGTTTATCAATTCACAGGGCCCGCGCAGCAAGTTTGCAATTGGTTGGGGGGGGGGGGGCTCACTTCCAAGGCGTCAGCGTGAGTCAACAAGGGGGATCCGGAGCCATGCTCCCCGGAAATTTTTAAATTAAAGTCCTCTGAAATGGCTGGAAATGCATTAATCAGTTTTCGGTAAAACGTTAAATAGAAAAGTAACTGTTAAAAAGTAGGGAGAGGGGGGAGAGGGCTGAAAACCCCCAGCCCCTCCCCCTGTGCGGCCCCTGATTCAGGCTCATCAGAGTGACTCAGCGTCTTTAGTCGCAACAATTTTCAATGTAAATGAGGCCTTTGGATAACCTTTTTGTTTTCCTTTCCTAGTTTGCATAATCAGTAATCTGCTCGCGGGCATTTCGGAAGAATAATGCCCTCGTGCTTTGCAGTGCTTAGCCAATCAGAGCGCGCGTTATATCGGCTACGACACCAGTCATGTGACTAAGTAACCTCCTTGCTGATTATTTGTGAAGCAGTTGGAAAAACTAAGGTTTAAGGCAGGATTTAACCTAAACATCGTTTTTTAACCGCTTAACATGGATTTAACGTTAATATCTCGTTTGCGTTTTGAAGCAATTCAAAATCCCTATGCTCATCTCACGAAGCTATGTTGTGGGATATTTTGTAATTTTTTTGTTGATTTTTGGGTATATTTGCGAAGAGATAATTTTTCTCAAAGGATTAGTTAAATTGAGAGAAATAGGAAATATTGAAGATTTAATGAAGGTTTAAAATTGGAATTTGAAGTTAGAAACTAGTAGACGGGCACCAGACAGTTCACACCCCACAAGGGCACTGCAGGTTGCTGGGGAACTGTTTGGTGTCCGTCTACTAATTTCTAACTTCAAATTCCAATATCAAATTCAGCATCATGAATTGAATTCACTGCAACACGTTTTAGGCAGGATGACACCTGATACTATTTTATATAATAACCAAAGTCAATTCGCGCGCTCTGATTGGTCAATCACCTTTGGTTTATTGTACCAGTAAACTCATCGAAATTTTGCGCGTATTCTGAATTATTATATAAAAGCAATATACCACAAGTTTCTACGGTTTATAGGCTGATAAACCACTTGGGATGTTGGAAGAACACTCGAAGAATTCGTGAATGGTTTATCAGCCTATAAACCATAGAAACCTGTGGTATATTGCTTAAATAATTCGTTCATTCTACGTACTACCTGAGCGCCACACCATGGGAACCATCACAGCGGGGATCACTGTTTGTAGACTTCAGCGAATGTCAAGGTGCAAAAGGGCCACTGTGACCGGAGAAAGCGGCAACCATCAAAGCACATGTGCCAAGATTAACTATAACAATAACTTGATGCTACTCTGGTTTGAAGATTGATGAATGTAGCTTTAAAAGTTACAATTCACGACTCAACGTTTCGACACTCCTGCCTAGTGTCTTCATCAGGGATGATCTAATGTTGCAACAAGGATCCTTTTATACGCTCACTACTTAACGACCTTTCCCGTTTTGATGAGGTATAAATAGGTGTCAGGTAAAAAGCCACCATCGTCACGGTTTAAAGGAGCATGTGCGGAGTTGATGTGCCCCGGGTAAGGGGGGGGGGGGGAGGGGGTGTACTCCCTACAATGGCCTATATGGGGAGGCTCCGCCCGAAAGGGTACCCTTTTCACGCTTCAGGTATATGAAAGGGTAGGGATTTCACGAGTCGAAGTATATGAAAGGGTATGGAAATCTGTCATTGAGGTATTTAAAAGGGCCTTTCATTAAAATATTTCGAACACACACCGGTTAGTGGTGGTAACTTTGGAATTATTCCACGCAATTGTATGGTTGGTTTGGCAAGCATGTTCCGACAAAGCGGAGTTTTCCCTTTTCCTTTTTAAGTTACATTCATCAATCTTCAGACCAGAGGAGCATCAAACCATGTCTAATTGTCCATCTGATTGCAGTGTGAACTTGAACAAACAATAACTTAACGTACAGATGGGTCGGCTTTATGCATGTTGATAGAAATAACTTTTAAGGAAGAGATACTGTTCTTCTTCACGTACTGATTATAAATAAGATCATAAAAGAAACAGGTTTTCCTTCTGTTCCTACTATTTAAGAAAGTGAGGTGGAGGGGAGGGGGCGCTTATTCGAGAGGGGGCGCTTATTTCCTATTTTGACCGAAGAAGTGGGCGGTTATTCGGATAAGGACACTTAACGTATGCGAATAAATACGGTATAAGAACCTTCGTCTACTGCAAACTTGTGCGCCGCGCTTTGCCCGCAGATATTACCTTACCAAATAACAAAATACCCCAATAGAGCCTGCTTAAGGTGAAGTTTGGCTAATTGAAGAAACATGTAATGGTACTAAACGGCAAATTTATTTTTAGGTAACATACGTAGGGTAACCATTTGTTCCCTCTTGAATCTCGCTTTTCTGTTTGTGTTCTTATTTGGAGTGCGAGGTTTTCTGATAGCGCAAATTATTCAAATATTCTACGTCATAGGATTTTATTTGAAGTTGACAACGTGTTGTTACTTGGTTTAGCCACGACCAGTTTCCGTGGTACTTTGAAACGTACCACGGGAATCTTCGTAAATGTCTTACCAGGAATCTTCGTAAATGTAGCCAGCGAAGGGCGTCAGGGGCGTACGAATGAGTAATCCGAACAACACACCGTTTTGCGAAGTGTCAGAGACATTATATGGAGAGGCAGAGATTGGTGTTTTCCAGTTTTTCAATGAAGGGTGTACCACCAAGGCCCTTAAGAACACATGTCATACGGAAAGTGACCAAGAAAAAGAAATTTTCCATGTCAAGTTGACAGAGGGAAGAGCAACAAGTCAACTTTAGTTAGCGAGGGTTTTGTTCAAGGAACCGTCAAGGATACCAATCAACCTGCGAGAAGGGGGCACTGGAGCAGAGAAAAAAGATTGGGTGCTTCAATAACGACAACTGCGAGGATCACTCTTCATTTGAAAAAAATACCATGTTACAATGAAAACTTCAGAATTCGCCAATAAACAGGCCACAAACTGGATCCAAAAATGCTGACGGAAACAGGATTTTTACTCGAAGTAAATTATTTACTGCATAACAAGTACACTCCTACTTTTCTAGACAAGCTGGAAAACTACGTCATCAACAGGCGCAAAATGATAGTGAATTACGAGGCTGCTGTCAAGCACTGAGCAAAACTAGTGGGACACCCACGCACAAATACCTCGAGAAGCTCCACTGCAGCATCCCGTCCCTCTATGGCTTTTCTGATTGAATCACGTGAGGAATGGACTATTAGTGCCCCACGTTCATTCTGGCCGAGTTTGACAGAATTTCATTTTTGGCTATTTCTCGGCCTTGGTGATAATTACGTGGAGCCGGTCTGAAGGCCTACAGGACACCCCCACCCAAACTTTCCTTAAGTACCGGTCCCCATCCCATCCCTCAAACCACCAATCGTTAGCTTTGAAAAAGCTGTTTACATGAATATAAGTAACTCAGGGACTGCGCAAGGGGAGGGTCTGGTAGGGATGTAGGCCAACCACTTTTTTTCTTGGATTGATTTTTTAGGACTCCAGATGACATGGATAATGTATAAATGTTACCACTTGAGCGTGGCCAGATGTTTTAGCCCTACCAGCTTAAAATGGTCTCTGCGGTCTCTAGCACTACATCACCATACTACCACAATCAATTATCTTCAATCAATCAATCAATCAATCAATCAAGCAATCATTCAATCAATTACATAAAAAGTGAAAAATCACTTTGTGATGTCAAAAGGTAAATGACACACATAAATGGAGAAAAGTTTGCACATGGGGTTCAGAGCCACTTTAAATTATCGAAATTAAGGTGGCTCTGACCCCTATGTACCGATTTTTTTAAACTTAAAGTAGAAAGATGAATCTTCATATGCTAAGTGCAATTCAATAACAAAAAAATGGGGGTCAACCGACTCATTTATGAGTTAAACGCACGTAAAGCCAAAATTAAGGGTGTGTCTAAGAGGCTATACTGTTGCTATGGTAACCTTATATATCAAAACAGTGATCACAACTGCCACAAGTTTGCCTTTGACACAGGATGCATTCTTCTAAGCTTGCTGCCAAAGGAGTCCAGGCAAGTAAATACTGCCGGGAATAATATATGAAGCACCAGAAATGAAATAGAAAAAAAAGGAGCACATGTGGCGAAAACCTCCCGACAAATAAGTTAAACCCACACGCCAAAGACTTATATTCGGTGAAACGGTTACATTCGTGGTACATATTAAGTAGCAAGAAAACAATCTTCACGTTGTATTTACCTGGCAGTGGAAAACTATGAAATACTGAGCAGGACAAGCTCTTTCTGCTCACTGAAGTAGCACATTTTGCTGGTACTCTGGCCGTCGCTCGTTTCACAGGAAGTGACGTCACAAGATTTGTTTGTTCTTTCTAAGTTTCATAAAAGCGCGCGAAGAGACTGACCTTTACTCTGCCAGGCGAGCTATGTTTTTGGTCAGTTTTTTTTCAGCTTTTTAGCGATGGTCTGTTTTTCCATAGGTGAATAAATTGCAACTGGCAAAGATTACCGACATAAAGGAACGGGATTTTGGAAACCATGTGCGGCGGTACTGGCGGCAATTGCAAGCTCTCTCTGAAGTCCTATTCGAAGCTGTGAATGTAAGTTTATAATGATCACACTCTCACACTCATTTTATCATGACTTTCACACTCATTTTTTACTGCTCACTGCTCACTGCTTACGGCGTACCGGGTGCCCTGTAGCCAGCAACTAAAGCCTGGTTTTTGGCACTAGCGACGCAACCACAAGCGCAAGCACAAGCTCAAGCATAAGTAGCTTATGCCAAGTGAAAACATCACACTTACGCAAGCGAACACAAGCATAAGCTTATGCTTGCGTTATTAAGCGCCATTGTGCTTGCGCTTATGCTTGCGCTTGTGCTTGCGCTTTCGCTTGTGCTTCGCTAATGAAAACCAGGCTTAAAGCTTGGCCGCAGCGAAATAGCAGTTTTCTTTTTGGTGGTTAAAATTACTATTTGCCTAAGTGATATAAACAGCGCATATCTCACATGCAGAGCAGTTACGCGTTCTTATCACGTTAAAGTTTAAAGTGCATATCACCCCAAAATATTTTTTCGCTAAAATGAACCTCTGCACCGCTTCGAAACGCGTTTCACCTTTCGTTTCTCTTTTTTACCAATTACTAACTTTTTATAGTATTTCAAAGTTGCGAAAAATTGAGCATCGTTGTTTCACGACCGAGTCAGAAGGGGAGTGGGTCTATTCCTGGGTTGACGTCACAAACTGATTTGCATCGCATCAAGTCTTTGTAAACATGCATGCAAATCAGTTTGTGACGTCAACCCAGGAATAGACCCACTCCCCTTCTGACTCGGTCGTGAAACAACGATGCTCAATTTTTCGCAACTTTGAAATACTATAAAAAGTTAGTAATTGGTAAAAAAGAGAAACGAAAGGTGAAACGCGTTTCGAAGTGGTGCAAAGGTTCATTTTAGTGAAAAAATATTTTGGGGTGATATGCACTTTAACTTCTTAGGAACCATCCTACGTCTTATTCAGTTTCCTGGATAAGGAAAGTTCCATGCTCTATTTTGTTATCTTGATCTTAAATCAGGGTGATTGGATCAAGGGGAAACAGCATGTTATTTTAGCGTGATAGAAATTTACCACCACTGATATAAGACACACATGGGGTTTTGGATGCAGCTGTCACGGTGCCGGTTTCGTGACGTAGCTCTGTAACGAGATATTTCTCTAATGGGTTCGATCACGTGTACCATCCGCGAGTCCGGACCCGAGTGAGCGGCGGAAAAATTAGAGCCAAGGTATCTAACTAACTGTACTTAAACTGCATCTCCTTTATGGTCATGCAAATAAAGCATTTGTTGTTGTTGTTGTTGCATCTCGATTCATGGGATGGAAAGAGTAGACACAACGTGCCTCGGTTTCAACAAAGAATATAATAGCGGGAACGGATACAACGTATATTCTTTGTTGTCTATATTACGCCGATTAGATCACCAGTTTGATCCAACGTATACCAGCAGGATTATTGTCCATGGTTGCTTAATTGCTTGAACATTTAATATTCTGTTTCGACACCAGGAAAGAATGATCAGGCTCCAGAGGGTACACTAATTTTCATCCAGCCGTAAATCTGGGTGTTTTTCCACGGACTGCGAAAATTAGACACCTTCTCACAAACCACAGTGAAGGCAATAAATTAATGCGAACTTGAAAATCTGTCGATGCAGTCAGTGAAAATGTTGTATAAAGAAGGAGAAACTCTTAAATAGGTTTATAGATATCTCACACGGCTTATATCAGATCTCGGATGGACATGCTACCATCTTCCTGAGTTTCGGTTCATTTGGAAGTGTTCACTTTTTGTAGTCTACTATATGTTATATAATAAGATGAAAAGTTCGCGCGTTGTGATTGGTTCTTAGCTATGATCTCAGATCATAGCTAAGAACCAATCACAACGCGCGAACTATTCATTAGAGGACTGATGCACAGATTACGTCATCACTGCAACTATTTTTCCAGGAATGTGAAAATAAAAAAGTTTTTCGCTTGCATTTTGTTTCCTTATTATATAAAACAAATAGATTCCATGTTGCCGTGCGTCTGTTCAGTAATAGATCACAGAAGACGTCAAAATGTGGTAAAAACATCAGTGACACACTCGCCTCCGGCTCGTGTGCCACTTCTTTGTTTTTACCACATTTTGACGTCATCTGTGATCTATTACTGAACAGACGCACGGCAACATGGAATCTATTTGTTAACTATTAAACGTGTGAGGTCATACAGTTGCTTAACCACAATAAAAAGTTACCTTAACCCATTGGCACCCATGCCGGCCAAAACCGGCCGTAAAAAACTCCCATGCTTCAAAACATTGCAACTTTCTCAATCGCACGAATATTGCCTTAACTGTTAGTTGTGAGCACGAAATGGAATGCCCTTTAAATTTGGATATCCAATAAATGCAAGAAACGTAGCGATTTTTACCAAATATGGCCTTTTGAGTTTGGACAAGAACGAAACTGGCCGTTTTTAACGTCAAAGAGAAACAACAAAAATGCCCCTTTTTGCCTTCATGTTTTTTTAGGGAAATCATCGTCGAAAAACCAAAACTCAACCATCATAACGAAATTCAGTCCTTATTCTAGCTTAGAAATGACTTTTTTTGTTCATATTCTTCTCCCGAGCGTAGATACAGCCTTTTGTTCCAGTGCATTCGGGCCTTCCCGACATTTTCAACATCTTGAGCGCATTGCATGCTGGGAACTAACGAGAATTTTTGACAGCGCCCGTTCCTTCCCCCAATTCTTTCACATATAAATTAAGTCTACAGCCACTCCGACCTACCGCCAAAATTTCCTGCTCGTGGTCATCTTCAGTACACAGAAATTCCAAAATATGTGGCGGTAGGTCGAGAAATTCATCAATAGTCGAGTCCCAAAGGTACTAAGTGTTCGACCGGCCAAATTCCCAGTTCGTCGAGTAACAAGCCAAATTCAACAACAAAGTACATCACCTTGCTAGATTCTTTGAGAAAGTGGACTCTTAGCTACCGTCACGCTTAATGATGCTCATCAGGCAGCCGCTAAAGATGAAAAATGGCTGTAAATTTAGCAGAAATCGCAAGCAAAGCGAACTTGGGCCATTGTTGTCGCTTCACGGATAAAAAATAGCTACGTCAAAATGACGTTTTCAGAAACCTTGAGCCTCCAGTGGCTTAGGACAGCACCACTTTTCCCTGGTAGTTCAAATAAAGAGTCACGAATTGCTATTCATCGTTTATAGGTGGAAAATCACTCCGAAAATGTAAAAACCTGCGGTAGTCAATGGGTTAAAAAAAAGTTGCTAGATCGTCGTTTAAAGGTTTTGGCTTGGAAAATAATCATTAAATAGGGTTTGTAGGGTAACCGAAAGTCATTGTTTTGTTTTGTTTGTTTTTTTTTTTGCAAATTTTATGTTTGTCTGGCTTGAAGAACTCATTTGTAGAGACTTGACAAATCGACGTTTCCGTAAAAGCATTATTTTGGAATTGGATTCCCTTGAATTAGCCTCGTTATTGACATTTTGTTTTGAAACCGATGCCGGATTATTTTGCTGGGTAACTGAAATCAAATTAAGTTGTTTTAGAGGCTAAAATATTTGAGATGTCTGACCCGCAAATTAAACTTCTGAAATGATTTGCTCTATACAGGGAAAAGACGTAGATATAACGTTGCTTTCACGGATTTTCCAAAATAATTTTGTTATTGAAAGCAATTTCCTCTTTCTTAGAAACATTATGCGAAGAGTACCTTAAAAATTACTGCGATGGAACATATCTATAATATATTTTTGGGATAAAAAATAATTGAAAACTGTCAAGTATTAATTTGTTTACTTGAATGTAGTTTGAATTTATTTTCTCGCAAAAATAAGCGCGTACATATATGACTTGAAAGAATCTTAAACGTTTCGAAAAATAAAATCAGAATCGCTTTTGTCCTGACCTTTCCACATAATTAAAGTCCGCAAAGTCATAGGTTTTTCAAGCTATTTTTCTTTTCATTGAATCGCGATAAAAAGTGTTCAGTTTTGTTGGGTTTTAGAATATGCAATGAGTCGAGCGCCTTGGTCAATTGGCTGACTAACAATGCGATTGTCCTCGGTTGTTTTTTTCGGAACAGGTGTCTCGTAAAGTGTTCCTTGAATATTTTAAAGATATGCAGCAAAGCTTGTCATACCGTTTTGCTGAAGCAATATCCCTAGTAATCCACTGACCTAAAAATCAAACTCTGACGAGTTCAGTGGTTGTAGAAAATTCTGCGCCGACAACAAACTTCACATTTTCGGTTTATTCGACGCGTGAAGCCTCAAGCGGAAATCCCTGATTGACAAAAGAATAAGATATATTTTGTCAGCTCGAACGTATGGTTCGAGGAATTTGTGGAGTTGTATTGAACCTTCAAGCATTTCATACAAACTTCAAGGGTTGGTAGCCGTGGAAACATGGAGTTTTTGCAGAAGCTGAAGATTTCCGGCGGTGTAAATCTAAGCAACTTTCGCCCTTCGCGCGATAACGAACGAACAACAAGTCCAAGCTCTCCAACAAAAACGCGAAATGATTCAAAAGAAGATGTTAGTTTGCCTCCAAGAGGATCGCCCGCCGCCAAAAAGATGAAGATACTTTTAGTAATTGATTCGCCCGATACAGACTGGTAAGCAAAAACCTGCTACAACAGTTTATAAATTATAGTATAAGGGTACCCATTGTCAGCAAAAGATATGGCTTTATTTTCCTTGATATTTTTTTTGAAGCAAAAATAGCTGGTAGCAGCATACATCCGTTGAGGATCAAAGATCATTATTTTTATCTACCCGCAGCATAATTCGGGTGTTTTTTTTCTGTTTAACGAGACTTCAAAGGTGGTATTTTGATCAGTAGAATTCTGCTGGACTAGTGAGATTTCAGCAATCGAAGACTTTCCAGCGCTCGCAGGTAATTGTATCAAGAAAGTCATGATTTTATGCAGACGGCTTCTCTCTATAAACACAATAAAACAACAAAATAATTAATACGCAATGCATTCACCCCTACAAAACAAGCTACTCGTTTATCAAGAGCTCGATCATTTCGTGAAGAATTTTGCAACTCTGTAAACCACGTTCGACATCTCTCGCCTTGGAAATTTAGACAGCGGCTATTTAACTAATAGTTTTATTGTTTGTCAACAGGGCTAAGATATTCAAGGGCCGGAAGCTACATGGCGGCGTTTATGACATTCGGGTAGAACAGGTATTTCAGCCAAACCTATTGTCACTTTATTTTATTCAAATGCCCATCACCCGACTTTATGCGGCAATGTATTTCTCGGCGAGACGCAGAGAAATGAGTGTCTTCAGACAGCGCAAAACAGTTTTGTTTATCTTTTATATTTAAATCTCGCCTCCAGAAAATTTTCATTTATTTTCTCATTGCGGGAAAGAGGTATGACTTCGCTGTGTTCATCTGAACGTTTCAACAGGGCCGTTTAAAAGCACCAAATCCCGCGACGGTATCGCCTCGATTCTCTTTACATGATTTTTGCCTGTTGGCGGTTTTTCATTCTTTATTTGTCGTAATAGCCATCGATCGAGGTGGTTTTGTCGGGGCAACAAAAGAGAAAAATAAAAAAGTGTCGCGAATAAATTATCACAAGACGCTTAGATCAGTCAAATGCATGTTACGACAACAAAAATTTTGCATTTCGAAGCTTCGCTCTTTTTTTAAAGGTCTTTTTGCTGACAAAATGCGTTGGCGAGGACTCAGTTTAATTGGTTTTTAGAGCAAAATTATGTTATTAGAATTTAGGGGTAAGTTTTTAATCGACAGAAACAGCACGAATACAAACCAAGAGAAAGTAGGGTTTAGTGGTCATGTAAAAAATTTATTAGACGTAAGGCCTTTACTTCAAATTTGCATGTTTTGTAGAAAGACGAAGAAGGTGACGCTTAGGCAAACAGAAGAACATAAAAACCATGTTTTGAATAAACTTGTGTTCATCAAGTTAGGAAAAACAAATAGAAAGAATTTTGTCGAGGCTTATCCACGCTTGTCGGGTTTCTCGTCAAAATATTGGGTTATTTCGGGCTCTGTTTTCAAGTGCTAGTCAATTTGCTAGTTATTTTAATTTATTGTTCACTCTCTTTTATAATTTACTAGACGATCGGTTAAATCTATTATGGCTTCAAGGCATTCCGCATTAACAAAATATTTCTTGCGAATCGTTTTGGAATTGGGAAATCGGTCAATAGTGCTGTTTATACGAGAGAAAATAAGCCGCGGCTTACTCTGGCCGCGGCTTACATAAGACGCGAAAGGAACCATTTATACAGGTTATTGGCCAAGCATGAGGTCAAGATGGCGGGATATTGGCCAAGTTCTTTTTTTGCGTGTTTATGGACCGAGACGAAGTCGAGGTCCATAAACACGCAAAAAAAAGAACAAGGCCAATATCCCGCCATCTTGACCGAACAAGCCTGGTCAATAAAGGATTTATTATATGACTCAAAGGACGCCATCAAGAGACAGTGAAATGCGGGACGAACGGGCTATCCCGAGAGGTCAAGATGGCTCCATCTTGACCTTGCGGGTAGCCAATCACAGCAGGAGAATTGATTCATCTTGACCGCTGCAAGAGCAGTCATATAATAAATACGAGTAAAAACTCCTAGGCCAGGATAAGCCGCAGCTTGAGAAAGCCGTGAACGTAGATTTTGTACCATTTATACGAAGTGTTCGCGTCTTATGTAAGCCGTGGCCAGAGTAAGCCGCGGCTTATTTTCTCTCGTATAAACGGCCCTATTGTTAGAAGAACACGTCCCAACATTGTTGTAAGAACGCTTCTAACAATGTTGGATACGCATATAACATTGTTGGAAACACGTCGCTTAGGGGGTCTGACTTCAACAATTTCCACCTCTGCCATTAGGCTCTCGGATTAGAGACTGGGCCCTTAACTCTGATTGGTCTTTGCAATACAACATTGTTGAAAGGGCGGCTACACGCTTCAACATTTGTTGTATGTTGGAGAAAATGTTTGATCGAAATCAAAACATTCTTCCAACAAAAAATGTTGAACAAACGGCCCTAATGTCTTCAGTTCTTCATAATATGAGCTTAATATTTTTTGCTTTGTTTGTAAAATCCAGCCAATCAGAGAGTTGTTTTCAATATGTTTTCCCGCCATCATAATCAGCCAGGGGTCACTTTTCCCGCCAAAATGTGTCTTAAGGAGGTGTCCATTAGAGGGTGGTACAGTACTATCCGTATTGGCCTACACATGATTGCTGGCTCGTGACCTTCAATGCTTCATTTTAAGAATTACATGTCGACACACACAGGTTACTGGAGATCACAAGAAAGCATTCTAGATATTTTTGCATTAGGTGTTTGCAGGAGCCCATCACCAGTAATGGGCTCCTGGTTTTTACTCCCTAAGAGGAGATTTTAAACTTAGATTTCCATGCTGTTGCCCAGATGAATATATGACCAAAGGCATTTCATCACCGTATTATTATTTAGGATGCTGTGGCAATGTCCAGATATTGTCATAGCAGGCTCAATATTCGTCGTGTGCACTCAACAGATATCCTGCGTTATACGTAATGAATGAGTTGCCAGTAATCGGATACCTATGTTATGCGCAACGGATTATGGGGGGCAAACATTGCAAGTCGCTAGAAAGAAATGTATGGCGTAAAGTTGTTTCTTCGTCAAAAACAGCGATTTTGAACAAAGAATAACGAATTTCCCCGTGATTTTGTGAAAAGCGGAGGTGACTAATGTCGATGCGTGGAAATTGTAAGCTGTAAGCTTCCGTGTGATTAATGCGGTAAAATATATTGAAAAACACTTTGTTGCGTAAGCAGGCGGAAAGAGCAGATTATGAGTCCATCAAGTAATGGTCTCGCAATAGTACGAACAGTTGTAAATTTGAGGGGATTCACTCAATAAAGCCTTTCCAGTTTTAATTGCATGTGTGCTGATATTTACAACGATTGTAATTGGGACTATACCCGGCGGAGATGTGGGTTTGCTGCAACGATCGAGGGTACCCAGATATTTTTACAACTATATTATAAAATCGTGATAAAGTCAGTGACGATAAATACTAAAGTCTGCTCTAATCATTTTGTACAAGGCCGGAAGCCAGGGTTGACTAATCAAAGCGACTCCTGCTAGCGTTGTGTGTACATTGTGTTTCTGAAAGCCTTTATAGCGATTTTCCTTTAATGTAAGAGATCAAGGGAGGTTCCTTGAATATCTTTCTGAGGGCTGGCTGATGTTGAATAAATACCAGTTGTCCATAAGTACGTTCTACAAACTATTTTTATGCTGGATGGAATTGCGTGACAAAGGGCTTTCTGTTTCTCGGTTTCACATGTTCCTCCTCTAAACTCTAAGAGAAAAGTTGTAGCTGAATAACATAGGGATGTTGCTTATTAAAACAGCTAGACAACCTTCGGATTTTTCCGTGTTGTCTATCACTAGTTTCATCCCCCCATAGCGAAATTGCTCGGTACCCTCGCACAACAATTTATATCCTTTGGGAATGTGGGTATAAAATTCCAGCAGCAATGATAAGGTAATGTTGTAACACACGTAATTAAAAACAGAATAATATCACCACACGTAATCACAACTGAAAAAGCATTATTGAGTGAATTCCCTCAACTGATTCGTACGTACTATTTCGATACCAATACTTGATGCAAATTCAGTGGATTTCATAATCTGCCTTATGCAACAAAGTGTTTATCAATAGATTTTACCGCATTAATCGCACGAAAACTTACAATTTTCACGCACCGACATTAATCACCTCCACTTCTCACAAAATCACGGCGAAAATGCGTTATCCTTTGTTCAAAATCACTGTTTTTGACGAAGAAACAACATTTCTTTGTAGCGACTTACAATCCTCCTGACGATCCCATAATTCGTTGCGCATAATATAGGCATCCGATTACTGGCAACTCATTCATTTTGTGTCCCGCGGAGAAAAATTATTATGATGACTTTTCTAGCTTTTTTTTTTTCGCAATAAACGCAGAAAATTGTCCTTTGTGATTAATGTGTTGAAAAGTAAAACATTATCCTGTTCAATCTTGCGGGAATATCGCCTAATTTTAACCAACCCAGCCTACGGCCTCGTCGTCTAAGTATCAGGCGATATTCCGAGCGATTTCACGGGATAATTGTCAAATATCTGGATAGCAGATGTCATTGTCGTTTTCTGGTGTACAAGAATTACTATTGTCTTTGTACAGGCCGAGTTTGGAGACTTGAATCTGGCGTCGTATTCAGATAGCGGAACGATGGTCGACATTCAGGTCTACCGGGAGGGGACCGTTGTAGTCAGGTAAGCGCCCGCCTCCCACACCATGTCAGGGGGGTGCAAAGTTGAATACCGTTTTTATTCGAAAGAGCGCCGTCCCTGAATAAGCGTCGCAGATAAGGAACAAAATGTTAGTAAGTCGTGTTGGCCCTGTGGCCCTAATTCGAAACAACTGAGTGCTTTTGCATCCCTAGCGCTTCTTCAAAGAGTGTGCAGTGACTTTTAGGAAGTTTATTTTTGTGTCATCCTCCTAAAACCTGCGCTCCCTTAGTAGCCCTTAAAAAATTGAATAGTCCCTTACAGTAATTTATCTCTGCTCCGATCCCTGACCCTTTAAACTCCGTTGACTTACTTTTAGTTGCCAATTTCCACATGTTAATTTTCAGATCGTTTCGTCCGGACTTCGTCCTCGTTCGTCAGAGTGTGCGGGGCATTGGGCCGAGAGAAGACCATCGCAACATTCTCCTTGGTTTGCAGTTTGGCAACGTACCCAGCATAAACTCCCTCACCTCTATTTACAACTTCGCCGAGAAACCCTGGGTGGTAAGTCTTTTGATGAGGATTCCTACTTTACCGCGCATGTCACTGAGTAGTGGTCACCTTTTGATCCGATGTTAATCGGAGAACGCTAAGATGCTAGTCTACAAATCGTATTACTCCTTCGACAAGTACCGTCACCTCCTTCGTCTCTCTCAACCCAGCTGTACAGACGGTTACCAGTGCACGACTTGAGAAATCTAACCGGCATTGGCCAGTTGGAGAACTAGCATATAGAGATCGCTGAACTGGGCCCGTTTCTCGAAAGTCCCGGTAACTTAACGGGCCCGAAACCATCTTTAGAAATCAAAATCTCAAGAAAAGTATAGTGTGTTCTGACCGCTAACGAAGTCCATTTCGTTTCTTTAGCTGTTAACTTTATTGTATAATTTTCAAACCTTTTCAGTGAAAGTCCCATCTGGAATGGAGGTAATTACCAGGAGCTTCGAGAAACGGGCCCCACCTGATCATCGTACTTCTTGTGGTGTTAGAATTTGTCCATTGTTGCTGCCCAGGGCACAAAATCTAACATGACCAGTGTTATCTTTAAGGATATTGAACAACAACAACAACAAGCTTTATTTGCATGACCGTAAAACATTACAGTATTGCGAAAGCAGGCAACAAGAATTAAACTACACTAGTTTGACAACAAATTGTTTCGTAAATCAAAATACGCGGAAATAAACTTAACAAACTTCATATTACTAATATTATCATCACAGTTCATTAATTCCACAATTAAATCAGCAAATGGTAACAGCTTAATATTCGGTATTCTATTAACTATTTCATCATAAAAGGCATTTCTGATTGATGAATACTTTGGACAACGAAACAGAAAGTGGGTTTCATCTTCAATCTCATTCATAGCACAAAGACTGCAAAGTCTTTCACATCTAGGGATATTGAACAGAGAAATATAAGATATTGAACAGAGAAAATGTGAAATGAACATATGATCCTTGTCTCACTAGCTTTTTCCTTCACAACAGTTCGCTCAATTGATCCAACTTCAGAAAAGACTGGGAAAGGAAGCATTTCCATTGGTTGAACAAGCTTACTATCCGAATTATAAGGAGATGGTAAGTGACAAGAAAAACCGTTTGTTGAGACAGGACAGATCGCATTCAATCCCCCGCTCTCTCCTCACAATAGGTAGTCTCCCGCTTCGCAGCCGCTCAGGCTGAAGTCACGAAACGCGGGAGCGTTGCGTGACTTCGGCAGGAGACTACAGGGAAAATTTTGCGAACAACTAAACAACTACTTAGAGGATACATAGATAACTTTTGCCAGATAATTGAAACGTTAATAACAGAATTTGGTGCTCCAGAAGGGGAGTTGTGTCACCGAGTAGTCTCAGACTGAGTGAAAATTGTTGTCCACTTTAGCCGATAAAGTTTACCGGTTTCTTTTTGTGTGACAAGTCACAGGTCTACAAAGAGATAATGCACATGTCATCGGCTTCCTCGTGGGGTTGATCCCCGGGCTAACCAGTGGGGATTGTAAAATAAGTCAAGCAAGCTTGAGGAATTTCCCCACGGGGTCGGGGAATCTTGGAAGATAAAGTCCCCTGAGTGAGGTGTCTCTCAGCAGAAAATTCCCCTGACATCCGTTTACAAACTCGTAATTTCCCCCACCCTCTAATCTTTGATCGTAAAGCAATGTCGTTTTCTCCCCTACCCTCGGGCAAAGAATCCCATCCATCTCTTTGTATTCCCCCACATATCTCCTTGGTTGGCCCAGGGGTCGACCCCACGGGGAGGACGATGACATGTGCATGAAGATAATTACCAGGGATGTTCCTTCATCAGAGCGAATGGTAAAATCTGCTGAATCACGCACCAGACATATGACCAACGTTTTAACTTACTTTCGAAAAAGATGTCTATTGCTGTAATTATAATCGATTAGGAAGGTTAGCATTACATATTTAATCAAAATTGTCCATTGTTTTCTCGAGACTATTCTTTTTGATATATTCAGACTACTAATTTCATGATCAAACTAACAAAAAATAACACTCATAACGGACGTGTTAAAACGTTTGAACTGAAAAATCATCGCTCAATCCTTCTTTGGCAAGCACTTTTTGAAAGATTTCTTCTCAACCCAATGGCATTCATCCCCGTCTGGGTTTTTCACACAAAACGAGTATTGCTTCTTGCATTCGGTGACCCTCCAATCAGGATCCGTCACATTGCAGCCACCAAGCATGTCATCACACGTCTCGGGTGGTGATTTCAAGCAGTCAATTCGACATGCGCAGTTCTGGCGATAAAACTTCTTGAGCCCGCGTTGTTGTGGACCAGTGGTATCTTTCCACAGCTGATACCATTGACACGATCCAAGGCTTAATTTGCGTTCCCGGATGTACCCGAGGAGGAGGTAGATTTTAGTCTTCCTGAGCTGTATGCCACAGGCGGCAGATTCCAGATCGGTGTAAGCGCGAACCACTCGCTTCCCTCGATTTTCTTTGCCTTTCAGCTTAGTTCCAATACTTCCTTTAATATCTTCGGCTCCTTTGAATGTCTGCAAGATCTTGAGTTTGTAAATTCTGGTCTGTGTACTGTTGTCCACGGATTTACCCAACACTTTGGCGCGGATGGCTGTTCAAAGACAAACGCGAACTTTACATGAGGGATGCTAAAGCGTATGATATGAAAGAGCAACTACGGTTTACTTTGATTAGAAACCTGAGTGCTCGCCAACATCTTTAAGCTGATTAATCAAGGAAACTAAAGATCAGATGCTACAGGAAATCACTCCGGGTATTTTCTCAGGACTAAGAACAGAACTGGCTTACGTTTTCGTAAAGCTAGGAAAGCAGATGGCAAATTCAAGTGGCTATGTGATACTACGATAACCGACCGTTTTATTGCCAAAGTGTTATCGCGTGCCACTGATGGATATATGGTTTAAGTGTTTACTTAATTAAATCGTGAAACTGAACGAAAGCTACTGCGCAGTACTTTCCTGTGGTGCTGTTTATAATGCGGTACAAGGAGGTTCTAGCTCTTGAGTCTGTGGATGAAATCGTAAAGTGTAACCATTCAAATGAAAGCTACTGAGCAGTACTTTCCTGTGGTGGTTTTTATTGTGCTGTACAATATGGCTCCTACTTTTCGGCGAGGAATTATTCATTGAGAAGTGTTGTCCCAGAAGGTGAAAGTTCGTCAGTTTTAATCTTTTTTTGTTTTGTCATCAGTAGCTTGGGGATCAGACAGTAAATTCAATGATTCAATTAAATTGCAAAGTACGTCTAAGTAATCTTTTTTGTTTTGTCATCAGCAGCTTAGCGATCAGACAGTAAATTCAATGATTCAATTAAATTGCAAAGTACGCCTAAGTAGCGCTTCAAGAGTGGTCTACATTACTTGCATTAATTAAAACCTTTCTATATTAGGTTAAAGTCTTTTTTCAACCTTGAGACAATTTCGCTGTATTCGCAGAAATATGTTACATATTCTTCGAAACAAAGAACGTGACTGACAAGGCACCAGAGAGTGAAGATTGCACTAAGGTTTGTTTTTGTAACTGTGACCTGTGACTCAAAGAATTGGCACATCCTGTAATAACTTCGGATTAAAAATTGTGTCAGTTAAAACAATTGTGTATGGTGTACTTCGCCCTCCGGAACAGCAGAGCACTTTCATCACAAGAGAAATGACGTCACGTGATATAAATGACTCAGCAGACCCTGTAGCCCTTGACACTCGAGATCGCAAATTCTTTTGAGTTTAGATATGTTAGACATCGAAGATCTCTGAATCCACATTGTAATTCAGATTAACTGCGATGATGGTGGAATTAAACTTCTTTGTTGTTGGTGTTGTTGTTTGTCGTCTGATCAGTGTTACCCAGATCCTACTAACAAAAGCCGATACTTTGCTTCAATCCAATTCGTCTACCGCGGTGTCGCGTAGTTATAACATCAGTCGGCAATAGTTGTTATTGTCCTCAACGTGAGAGCGTGAATACGTCATAATGCTGTGATCAGATGTATTTGATCGAAAGTGGAACTAAGGGAATCAAGGTGCTGTAACATGAAGGCATTTCTGCTTACTCGAAGCCCTAAAACTCGAACCGTTTCATCTGTCTGGAGTCAGTGGAACGAGTCTGTTGTTCTCAATGATTTTCGGCTGAAATGACGTAAATATATACCTCAGAGTAATGAGCAAGAATGAGACACCAGAAAAAAATGGGCCAACTCAGCATATTGTGACTGTATATCTCGGTTTTACCTACCAAAATCCGCGAGGCAGAAACTCGTCTGTGGATGTACCACCGCACATTTGCAAGCTTCACTCACAGTAAACGCACTTGTCAGGAATATAATATACGCTAGAATTCCTGCCATCGTAGACCTTTTATCCCTTACTCAGTGACAAACAAAAAAAGACGCTAACGCCACTGCCGGATTGTGTCTTTATAATCTTCTCATGAAAGGTGTAGGTCTCGGGCTTACCAAACGTTATAAACCAGTTAAACAGGTTCTTATCAGGCGCGCGCGCATTGCAAATCAAGGGCCCCGTGAAAGGAGCATGGTAACATGAAGCTATTTCTGCTTACTCAAAGCCCTAAAACTCGAACCGTTTCATCTGACTGGAGTCAGTGGAACGAGTCTGTTGTTTTCAATGTGCTCACAATTTTCGGCTGAAAATGACGTGAATATACCTCAGACTAATGAGCAAAAATGAGACGCCAGAAAAAAATGGGCCAACTCAGCCGAGAGTGACTGTATATCTCGGTTTAACCTACCAAAATCCGCGATGCAGAAACTCGTCTGTGGATGTACCTCGGCACAATTGCAAGCTTCACTCACAGTAAACGAACTTGTCAGGAATATAATATAAGCCAGAATTCCTGCCATCGCAGACCTTTTATCGGACCGTGCTGACACAAAAAAGACGGAACGACACTGCCGGTTAGCCTGTAGGTCCCAGGCTAACCGAACGTTGTCCATTGTTTTTTCGAGACTATTCTTTTTGATATATTCAGACTACTAATTTCATGATCAAACTAACAAAAAATAACACTCATAACGGACGTGTTAAAACTTTTGAACTGAAAAATTATCGCTCAATCCTTCTTTGGCAAGCACTTTTTGAAAGATTTCTTCTCAACCCAATGGCATTCATCCCCGTCTGGGTTTTTCACACAAAACGAGTATTGCTTCTTGCATTCGGTGACCCTCCAATCAGGATCCGTCACATTGCAGCCACCAAGCATGTCATCACACGTCTCGGGTGGTGATTTCAAGCAGTACCTGTCAATTCGACATGCGCAGTTCCGGCGATAAAACTTCTTGAGCCCGCGTTGTTGTGGAACAGTGGTATCTTTCCACAGCTGATACCATTGACACGATCCAAGGCTTAATTTGCGTTCCCTGATGTACCCGAGGAGGAGGTAGATTTTAGTCTTCCTGAGCTGTATGCCACAGGCGGCAGAGTCCAGATCGGTGTAAGCGCGAACCACTCGCTTCCCTCGATTTTCTTTGCCTTTCAGCTTAGTTCCAATACTTCCTTTAATATCTTCGGCTCCTTTGAATGTCTGCAAGATCTTGAGTTTGTAAATTCTTTTTTGTTTTTACGTTTTTTTTATTATATTCACAATTACACATTTACAAGTCATTTTACAAAGATTAAATACAAATTGATTAAATAAATTTTCGTTTACAGGTAACAACGACACCATACCGTACGAACTACATTGTTTTACACAATCAGTCATCATAATTTATACTTGCTACTTACTTTACTGATGCATACTTGCCTTGATAATGTTAATAAAACAGATTTCTACTTTAGTTAGCAACTGATCATATTTCCTCAAACCTCTTCCATTTTTTTTGGAAGAGATTCATTTGATTTAATTTGAAATAAACGTGTTTCTCTGTCTCATATTTATTGATCAAAATTCTCCTAAAATGACTTAAGGAAGGTTTGAGTACTTTACATTGACAAGACCACAAATATGATTTTCCTAGAATTAATACATAATTAATTAGATCCAACTCCTCCTTTAAGAGCCCTATTATAACATCACAATAGGCGAGCGAGAGACCTCCGCAGCTCTTCAGTTTGTTTAAAATGTTATCATTAACCTCATTCCAAAAAGCGTTCGAAAAAGAACAATCAAACATAATATGGGATATAGTTTCTGTCGCCTGATGGCAAAAAGAGCAGTCGGGATTGGAAATGTAACCTATTTTACACAGCAGGTCATTCGTATACAGGATGGAGTTTAATACTTTATACTGAAAGGAGCGTAAGTAAGGTTCAACAAGAAGGCCGCTAAATTAAATTCTTCTCTCAACTTAGCCCATTTGCTTGGCTTTTCCAATTTTTGTTTTATAAGAAAGCAATAATATGTCGTGACATTTAAAATTTTCTAAATCAAAGATGACCTTAAAATTGGGTAAGTTGACCCGCAGTCTCAGAGGAACGGATTTCCTGAGACCAGTCCATACAAGGAAGTTTGATTTTGTCAAACCTGCACTTCTGACAACGTTAAAAGCCTCAACGTTTGACATATTGTAAAACAGATCACTTGTGTATTTTATATGCTTATCGAAATACGGTTTATAAAACACACTTTTACCATCAATTTTTATCTCTTTGTTGTTCCATAAGATGTATTTGTAAACGTTGTTGGGATCTTCAATTTCTCTTATACTTGACCACCATATTAATAATTCTTGATAAAAGGCTGTTGAAACGCATACTTGGTTTGCCTCATAATTACACTGAAATAAAAAAGACCCCCTTGGCTCTCCAAAAGGTAGTCAAGGTAAGACTTCCAAAAACCCGATGAATCTTCGTTGGTAATTCGTTTTAACCAGCTCAACCTCAACGCTTTTACCATAGTTTCATAGTCTACCATTCTAAGGCCACCTTGGTCGTAAGGTGCATAAGTTGAACGTCGGATGACTTTGTCTTTTCCGTTCCATAAATACTGAAATACTAGGTTGTTCAATTCTTTTATGATCTTAGACGGAATGGAAATCACAGAGCTAGGATATATCAATATAGGAAGAAGAATTGCTTTTATGATGTTTACCTTTCCATGAATTGACAAACCTCTTGACTTCCATAAATTTATTAAATTCTTAATTTTTTTCAACCTTTGTTTAAAGTTTTTCTCAGCTAGAAGCTGTACATCATATGTAATAAAAATTCCTAAAAATTTAACACGTTTTCCACTCATCCCCAAGTGGTTGATCGTCACAGTTCTGAAGGGACCCAACTCACATTGCTTCCGTTTTCGTGACATTAAGTTTTAGCCCTGAAGCTTTCTCAAAACGTTCAAGTATTTTAAACAAAGCCCTAGCCGAATCCAAGTCTGATAAAACAGCAGTTGTGTCATCAGCAAACTACAGCAATTTAGTTTCCAAACCATTTGTTGTTATTCCGTTGATACTCTCTTGGTTTCTGATAGTTATCGCCAGAGTTTCAACTGCAGTCACAAACAGATATGGGGAGAGAGGGTCCCCCTGCCTAACTCCACGGCCTATCTTAAAATAATGAGAGCATAAAACCATTGTTTATAATGCAGCTTTGAATATCATTATAGAAAATACTGACCCATCTTATAAAATCAGGTCCAAAACCAAATCTAATCAAACACTTTTCAAGAAATTCCCATTCCAGACTATCAAAAGCCTTCTCAAAGTCGATAAATAACAAAAGACCTGGTAATTTCTTCGCCTTTGTGTACTCCATTATGTCGAGAATTGAGCGTATATTTTCACTAATATTTCTGCCTGGAATATATCCTGTCTGATTATTATGGACTAATTAGGTAAAACACGCTTCATTCTTTCTGCAATAACTTTTGAAGCTATCTTCGCATCAACATTCAAAAGGGAAATTGGTCTCCAATTTTTAAGATCACAGCGGTCTTGGTCTTTTTTCTCGATAAGTGTAATGACAGCCTGTCTTTGTGACGGGCTCGTTATTCCTTTTTCAAAAGATATATTGAAACATTCAACTAAAGGTTCCCCCAGGAAGTTCCAAAAAGTCTTATAAAATTCTAAGGTAATCCATTATTTCCGGGGACCTTATCTGATGGAAAGGAGTTCGGAACTTTACTACATTCTTCAGTGCTTATTAACCCTTCAACATGATTTCTAGATTCATTTTGAAAGTGTTGGTATTGTTTAGTCCTCTAGGCAGAAATAGCGTAGGTTCGGTTTCATCAGAGGATCGATTTTCTTCGCGATTTAAAAAGATTTTCATAAAAATTTCTCTCAGCTTCTAAGATTTCAAAAGGGTCTGTTGTGATGACACCACTCAGGCGAAGCTTTCGAATGTGTTTTCTAATGATTGCGTTTTTCTAAATTAAAGAAGTATTTACATTTTTTCCCCGTGCTCATACCACCTAGCTCGTGATCTAATGATTATACCCTCGACTTCTTTTTCATACAGCTGTTCCATTTTTTCTTTCAAGACATTTAAAGCTGATAAGTTATCTTGACTAGGGTTATTTTGAAAAGCTAATGAGGCTTCTTGAAATTCTTTGTTTAAGCGCTGCTCTTCTGCTTTCCTTAAGTTGCATTTATGAATCGAATATTGTCTAGAATATTTCTTAATATTGTATTTCATGCAGTCCCAAACAGAGCGCGGATCACTTAGATCTTGCCTCCCTTCTTGAAGCCAAGTAGGTAAAAGAGAATTTATTTCATCAACGTATCGTTTATCATTAAGAAGGAAACAATTCAATTTCCAATGTCCTGGGCCCTTTACCCGATCATCAATATCTTGCAACTCTATTATTATTGCGGAGTGGTCAGTTTTTATGGCAGAAATCATATCAACATCGCTAACGTTATCAGATAAAGAATTGGAAATAAGCCAATAGTCAAGTCTAGAAAAATCAAAGGTTCTGATTGACTCCAAGTAAATCTGCGTGTCGTGGGATTCCTTACTCGCCAAATATCATGTAAATCAAGCTCTGACTGTAAATGTTCAATTGCGTTAATTACGGATTGTCTAGGGATCAGGCTTCCACCTCTTTTGTCAATAACTGGGTTCAAAGGACAGTTAAAATCTCCCCCCACAATGATGTTGTCAATCTTATCCAGACTACTGTTTACGATAGTTTGCAACAGCGACCGATAAAAGTTAACTAGTTCATTGTCTCGATTCGGAGAGTATACGTTGACTAAAAGGGCAGGTTCTCCACACAAAAGTACTTTCAGTATAATAAATCTACCGTTTGTGTCAATAAAGGACTGCGTAACAGTGCAATCAAAATTATTCTTAATTAATATCACCACCCTTCTCGCATTGTTCGCCCCATGAGAGCAGAACAATGTAGCACCCCATTCTCTTTTCCACGAGACTTCATTCCCTTGAACGGAATGTGTTTCCTGAAGGAAAACAATGTCAGGTTTTTGTTTTTTGAGCCAAGTAAATATGGTCCGTCTTTTACGGTAGTTGCTGATGCCTCTCGTATTTAAAGAAATAAGTTTACCTTTCACCATTTGTGATGATAAATATCATAAAGGACAAATCTGAATTTAGGAGGAGAAGGATCTTGATGTATGCAAAACTAAGTGGCCATACCAGTGTAATCATTAAAAACTTCAAATAGGTATTACTGTAAGATGAAAATTTTGAGGTGAATAAATTATATGGTGTCTGCAAAATTGCCGTTAAAACTATAGCGTAAATAAAGAAGTTTACTCGAAAAGGGTTATTCGAAAGAAATTCGCGCTCGCGTAGCATTGCACGAGCAGTTCTGGCACACATGAAATAATCGATGGACTTCGAGACTTGCCTTTGCTGTGCCACGCATTGTAAAAAATTTATTAAACAGCCATTATCGACACACAATATGTAATATTAAGATTCTACTCAACAGAGACTACCCTTCCGTCAACTAAAAGTTTTCCTTTAGTGAAGCGAACCTTCTTTTCTTCTTTTGTTTTGTCATCAGTAACTTGGGGATCAGACCGTAAATTCATTGATTCAATTAAATTGCAAAGTGCGTCTAAGTAATCTTTTTTGTTTTGTCATCAGCAGCTTAGCGATCAGAGAGTAAATTTAATGATTCAATTAAATTGCAAAGTACGTCTAAGTAATCTTTTTTGTTTTGTCATCAGCAGCTTAGCGATCAGAGAGTAAATTCAATGATTCAATTAAATTGCAAAGCACGTCTAAGTAATCTTTTTTGTTTTGTCATCAGCAGCTTAGCGATCAGAGAGTAAATTCAATTATTCAAGTACGTCCAAGTAATTTTTTTTGTTTTGTCATCCGGGCCGGGTTGTTCGAAAGCCGATTAACCCTAATCCGAGATTAATGAGTTTATTTTTCTATCCACAAAAGTTGTTCAACGCTAGTATTTTGCAAAATATTAGATTAGAGGGACGTCAATCCTGAAGAGCAAAAGGCAGCAAAAGAAACTTTCATCCAAAACTTAAAAACTGCAACCAAAGTTTACGCTAATCCTGGATTAAGTTGATCGGCTTTCAAACAACCGGGCCCAGCAGCTTAGCGATCAGGGCTGAGTTGCTCAAAGCATGGTTAGCGCTAACCCTTGCTTAAGATGTATTAAAAACTATAGGTTGTCATGACATTTAACCCTGGTTAGCGCTAACCATGCTTCGAGCAACTGGCCCTAGACAGTAAATTCAATGATTCAATTAAATTGCAAAGTACGCCTAAGTAGCGCTTCAAGAGTGGTCTACATTACTTGCATTAATTAAAACCTTTCTGTATTAGGTTTAAGTCTTTTTTCAACCTTGAGACAATTTCGCTGTATTCGCAGAAGTATGTTACATATTCTTCGAAACAAAGAACGTAACTGACAAGGCACCAGAGAGTGAAGATGGCACTAGGGTTTGTTTTTGTAACTGTGACCTGTGACTCAAAGAATTGGCACATCCTGTAATAACTTCGGATTAAAAATTGTGTCAGTTAAAACAATTGTGTATGGTGTACTTCGCCCTCCGGAACAGCAGAACACTTTCATCAAAGAAATGACGTCACGTGATATAAATGACTTAGCAGACCCTGTAGCCCTTGATACTCGAGATCGCAAATTCTTTTAAGTTTAGATATGTTAGACATCGAAGATCTCAGAAGTTTTTCGTCTGATCAGTGCTACCTAGATCCTACTAACAAAAGCCGATACTTCAATTCAATTCTCTACCGAGGTGTCTCGTAGTTATACCATCAGTCAGCAATAGTTGTTATTGTCCTAAACGTGAGAGCGTCGAATACTTCATAATGCTGTGATCAGATGTATTTGATCGAAAGTGGAACTAAGGGAATCAAGGAGCGTGGTAACATGAAGGCATTTCTGCTTACTCGAAGCCCTAAAACTCGAATCGTTTCATCTGTCTGGAGTGAGTGGAATGAGTCTGTTGTTCTCAATGATTTTCGGCTGAAATGACGTAAATATATACCTCAGAGTAATGAGGAAGAATGAGACACCAGAAAAAAAGGGCTAACTCAGCACATTGTGACTGTATAACTCGGTTTAACCTACCAAAATCCGCGAGGCAGAAACTCGTCTGTGGATGTACCACCGCACATTTGCAAGCTTCACTCACAGTAAACGCACTTGTCAGGAATATAATATACGCTAGAATTCCTGCCATCGTAGACCTTTTATCCCTTACTCAGTGACAACCAAACAAAGACGCTAACGCCACTGCCGGATTGTGTCTTTATAATCTTCTCATGAAAGGCGTAGGTCCCAGGCTTACCAAACGTTATAAACCAGTTAAACAGGCGCGTACGCATTGCAAATCAAGGGCCCCTTGAAAGGAGCGTGGTAACATGAAGCCATTTCTGCTTACTCAAAGCCTTAAAACGCGAACCGTTTGATCTTTCTGGAGTCAGTGGAACGAGTCTGTTGTTCTCAATGCGCTCAATGCGAGAGAGAGAGAGAGAGAGAGAGAGAGAGAGAGAGAGAGAGAGAGAGAGAGAGAGAGAGAGAGAGAGAGAGAGAGAGAGAGAGAGAGAGAGAGAGAGAGAGAGAGAGAGAGAGATACGTTTACAATCACTTTGTTTGGTCTAACATTTTCTGCTCAGAATGTCTTTTACCCAGCTATTAGCCTGCGTAGGAAGCGTTCCCGTTCTAACGAAGTTTTTCGTATTCTGTCCGCGCGAAAATTGGGACTACTCTCGCCCCAATTTTCGCGCAGCCAGAATGTAGTAAAATCAGTTCAAACGGAAAATCTGTTCGAACTTTGGAAAATCTGTTCCAACGGGAACGTTTGCTGCGCAGGCTACCCAGCTATGACTTACACGGCTTGAAGGTCCATGCAGAAAATCATTCAGACACTTATCTTTCCCCCAGGGCTACTACTTCAGCGAAAGTAATCTCTTAGGATGGCTCTCAATTTTGTCAAAGTAATTTAGTAAAGAAAACTTGCCTCAAAGCAGACATTTGTGATCAAATCACATACATTCTTTTAATATAGTATTACTGGACTTCTCTGTTTTACTTATGAAGTAAAGTTCCCCTCAGTTCATGGAATAACTCTTCATGAAATCAAAGGACAGTGCCTAAGCAAGATGTTTGTAAACTTTCTACGGCATACTCAGATACTTTCAACATTCTGTATCATGTATAATCTATCGTTAAACCGATTAACTTTCTAACGGGTTTAAAACAATATACAGTTTCTATTCTACAATATGGTACGGAATGCTATTAACCCCATCCAGTGTTGTTTGATTTGTTTGATCTACACTAACTTTTAGTTGAGCTACTCAAAACAAGCTATACTCATAGGATTGCTCATTCGTCGTAAGGGGTGCTATTTGTCGTGTCTTTACGATTTCTCTACTAAAACTGTGTTGTATTCTTCGCTGTTTCACCCCCCCTACCCTCCCCAATCTTTGATCGTAAAACAATGCCGAGATTTTCCTTACCCTCGGGAAAGAATCCCATCCATCTCTTTGTATTACCCCATATATCTCCTTGGTTGGCCCAGGGGTCGACCCCATGGGGAAGACGACGACATGTGCATGAAGATAATTACCACGGATGTTCCTTCATCAGAGCGAATGGTAAAATCTGCTGAGTCACGAACTCAGACATATGACCAACGTTTTAACTTACTTTCGAAAACGATGTCTGTTGCTGTAATTATAATCGACTTGGAAGGTTACCATTACTTATTCAATCCAAATTATCCATTGTTTTTCAAGACTATTCTTTTTGATATAATCAGACTACTAACTTCATGAATAAACTAACAAAAAATAACACTCATAACGGACGTGTTAAAACGTTTGAACTGAAAAATTATCACTCAATCCTTCAAGGCAAGGGCAAGCACTTTTTGAAAGATTTCTTCTCAACCCAATGGCATTCATCCCCGTCTGGGTTTTTCACACAAAACGAGTATTGCTTCTTGCATTCGGTGACCCTCCAATCAGGATCCGTCACATTGCAGCCACCAAGCATGTCATCACACGTCTCGGGTGGTGATTTCAAGCAGTACCTGTCAATTCGACATGCGCAGTTCCGGCGATAAAGCTTCTTGAGCCCGCGTTGTTGTGGATCAGTGGTATCTTTCCACAGTTGATACCATTGACACGATCCAAGGCTTAATTTGCGTTCCCGGATGTACCCGAGGAGGAGGTAGATTTTAGTCTTCCTGAGCTGTATGCCACAGGCGGCAGATTCCAGATCGGTGTAAGCGCGAACCACTCGCTTCCCTCGATTTTCTTTGCCTTTCAGCTTAGTTCCAATACTTCCTTTAATATCTTCGGCTCCTTTGAATGTCTGCAAGATCTTGAGTTTGTAAATTCTGGTCTGTGTACTGTTGTCCACGGATTTACCCAACACTTTGGCGCGGATGGCTGTTCAAAAGACAAACGCGAACTTTAAGGGACGCTAAAGCGTATAATATGAAAGAGCAACTACGGTTTACTTTGATTAGAAACCTGAGTGCTCGATAACATCTTTAAGCTAATTATCATTCCGGGTATTTTGTCAGGACGAAAAACAGAACTGGCTTACGTTTTTGTAAAGCTAGGGAAGCAGATGGCTTTCAATTCAAGTGGCTATGTGATGCTACGATAACCGACCGTTTTATCGCCACAGTGTTATCACGTGCCACTAATGGATATATGGTATGGTTTAAGTGTTCGGTTACTTCTATGGGTCCCCAATAAATTCTATTATGCTGTACAAGGTGGTTCTAGGTTTTGAGTCTGTGGATGAAATCCTAAAGTGTAACCATTCAAATGAAAGCTACTGAGCAGTACTTTTCTGTGGTGGTTTTTATTGTGCTGTACAATATGTTTCCTTCTTTCCGGTGAGGAATTATTTATTGAGAAGTGTTGTCCCAGAAGGTGAAAGTTCGTTAGTTTTAATCTTTTTTTTTTGGTTTGTCATCAGTAGCTTAGGGATCAGACAGTAAATTCAATGATTTAATTAAATTGCAAAGAACGTCTAGGTAGCACTTCAAGAGTGGTCTACATCATTTGCACTAATTAAAACCTTTCTGTATTAGATTAAAGTCTTTTTTCAACCTTGAGACAATTTCGCTGTATTCACGTAAGTATGTTACATATTCGTCGAATCCAAGAACAACGTGTTTTGACTGAAAAAGCACCAGAAAGTGAAGTTGGCACTAGTGTTTGTTTTTGTAACTGTGACTTGTGAAGCAAAGAATTGGCACATCCTGTAATAACTTCGGATTAAAATTGTCTCAGTTAAAACAATTGTGTATGGTGTACTTTGCCCTCCGTAATAGCACACCACTTTCATCAAAGAAGCGGCATCATGTGAAAGAAATGGCTCAGCAGACCCTGCAGCCCTAGCTTAGGGATCAGACAGTAAATTCAATTATTCAATTGAATTGCAAAGTCCGTCTTAGTAGCACTTCAAGAGTGGTCTACATCACTCAGTTGCACTAATTAAACCTTTCTGTATTAGGTTAAAGTCTTATTTCAACCTTGAGACAATTTCGCTGTATTCACAGAAGTATGTGTCAGTTAAAACAATTGTGTATGGTGTACTTCGCCCTCCGCAATAGCAGAGCACGTTGATCAAAGAACTGCCATCTCGTCAAAGAAATGGCTCCGAGCAGACCCTGTAGCCCTTAACACTTGAGATCGCAAATTCTTTTGAGTTTATATGTTAGACATGGAAGATCTCAGAAGTTTTTTTTCTGATCAGTGTTAACTAGATCCTACTAACAAAAGCCGATACTTTGCTTGAATTCAATTCGTCTACCGTGGTGTCGCGTAGTTACATCAGTCGGCAATAGTTGTTATTGTCTTCAACGTGAGAGCGTCGAATACGTCGTAATGCTATGATCAGATGTATTTGATCGAAAGTGGAACTAAGGGAATCAAGGTGCTGTAACATGACGGCATTTCTGCTTACTCGAAGCCCTAAAACTCGAACCGTTTCATCTGTCTGGAGTGAGTGGAATGAGTCTGTTGTTCTCAATGATTTTCGGCTGAAATGACGTAAATATATACCTCAGAGTAATGAGGAAGAATGAGACACCAGAAAAAAAGGGCGAACTCAGCATATTGTGACTGTATATCTCGGTTTTACCTACCAAAATCCGCGAGGCAGAAACTCGTCTGTGGATGTATCACCGCACATTTGCAGGCTTCACTCACAGTAAACGCACTTGTCAGGAATATAATATACGCTAGAATTCCTGCCATCGTAGACCTTTTATCCCTTACTCAGTGACAACCAAACAAAGACGCTAACGCCACTGCCGGATTGTGTCTTTATAATCTTCTCATGAAAGGCGTAGGTCCCAGGCTTACCAAACGTTATAAACCAGTTAAACAGGTTCTTATCAGGCGCGCGCGCATTGCAAATCAAGGGCCCCGTGAAAGGAGCATGGTAACATGAAGCCATTTCTGCTTACTCAAAGCCCTAAAACTCGAACCGTTTCATCTGACTGGAGTCAGTGGAACGAGTCTGTTGTTTTCAATGTGCTCACAATTTTCAGCTGAAAATGACGTGAATATACCTCAGACTAATGAGGAAGAACGAGACGCCAGAAAAAAATGGGCCAACTCAGCCGAGAGTGACTGTATATCTCGGTTTAACCTACCAAAATCCGCGATGCAGAAACTCGTCTGTGGATGTACCTCGGCACAATTGCAAGCTTCACTCACAGTAAACGAACTTGTCAGGAATATAATATAAGCCAGAATTCCTGCCATCGCAGACCTTTATCGGACCGTGCTGACACAAAAAAGACGGAACGACACTGCCGGTTAGCCTGTAGGTCCCAGGCTAACCGAACGTTGTCCATTGTTTTTTCGAGACTATTCTTTTTGATATATTCAGACTACTAATTTCATGATCAAACTAACAAAAAATAACACTCATAACGGACGTGTTAAAACGTTTGAACTGAAAATTATCGCTCAATCCTTCTTTGGCAAGCACTGTTTGAAAGATTTCTTCTCAACCCAATGGCATTCATCCCCGTCTGGGTTTTTCACGCAAAACGAGTATTGCTTCTTGCATTCGGTGACCCTCCAATCAGGATCCGTCACATTGCAGCCACCAAGCATGTCATCACACGTCTCGGGTGGTGATTTCAAGGAGTCAATTCAACATGCGCAGTTCCGGCGATAAAGCTTCTTGAGCCCGCGTTGTCGTGGAACAGTGGTATCTTTCCACAGTTGATACCATTGACACGATCCAAGGCTTAATTTGCGTTCCCTGATGTACCCGAGGAGGAGGTAGATTTTAGTCTTCCTGAGCTGTATGCCACAGGCGGCAGATTCCAGATCGGTGTAAGCGCGAACCACTCGCTTCCCTCGATTTTCTTTGCCTTTCAGCTTAGTTCCAATACTTCCTTTAATATCTTCGGCTCCTCTGAATGTCTGCAAGATCTTGAGTTTGTAAATTCTTTTTTGTTTTTACGTTTTTTTTATTATATTCACAATTACACATTTACAAGTCATTTTACAAAGATTAAATACAAATTGATTAAATAAATTTTCGTTTACAGGTAACAACGACACCATACCGTACGAACTACATTGTTTTACACAATCAGTCATCATAATTTATACTTGCTACTTACTTTACTGATGCATACTTGCCTTGATAATGTTAATAACACAGATTTCTACTTTAGTTAGGAACTGATCATATTTCCTCAAACCTCTTCCATTTTTTTTGGAAGAGATTCATTTGATTTAATTTGAAATAAACGTGTTTCTCTGTCTCATATTTATTGATAAAAATTCTCCTAAAATGACTTAAGGAAGGTTTGAGTAATTTACATCGACAAGACCACAAACATGATTTTCCTAGAATTAATACATAATTAATTAGATCCAACTCCTCCTTTAAGAGCCCTATTATAACATCACAATAGGCGAGCGAGAGACCTCCGCAGCTCTTCAGTTTGTTTAAAATGTTATCATTAACCTCATTCCAAAAAGCGTTCGAAAAAGAACAATCAAACATGATATGGGATATAGTTTCTGTCGCCTGATGGCAAAAAGAGCAGTCGGGATTGGAAATGTAACCTATTTTACACAGCAGGTCATTCGTATACAGGATGGAGTTTAATACTTTATACTGAAAGGAGCGTAAGTAAGGTTCAACAAGAAAGCCGCTGAAACTTGCTGATCTTCTAAGTTAAATTCTTCTCTCAACTTAGCCCATTTGCTTGGCTTTTCCAATTTTTGTTTTATAAGAAAGCAATAATATGTCGTGACATTTAAAATTTTCTAAATCAAAGATGACCTTAAAATTGGGTAAGTTGACCCGCAGTCTCAGAGGAACGGATTTCCTGAGACCAGTCCATACAAGGAAGTTTGATTTTGTCAAACCTGCACTTCTGACAACGTTAAAAGACTCAACGTTTGACATATTGTAAAACAGATCACTTGTGTATTTTATATGCTTATCGAAATACGGTTTATAAAACACACTTTTACCATCAATTTTTATCTCTTTGTTGTTCCATAAGATGTATTTGTAAACGTTGTTGGGATCTTCAATTTCTCTTATACTTGACCACCATATTAATAATTCTTGATAAAAGGCTGTTGAAACGCATACTTGGTTTGCCTCATAATTACACTGAAATAAAAAAAGACCCCCTTGGCTCTCCAAAAGGTAGTCAAGGTAAGACTTCCAAAAACCCGATGAATCTTCGTTGGTAATTCGTTTTAACCAGCTCAACCTCAACGCTTTTACCATAGTTTCATAGTCTACCATTCTAAGGCCACCTTGGTCGTAAGGTGCATAAGTTGAACGTCGGATGACTTTGTCTTTTCCGTTCCATAAAAACTGAAATACTAGGTTGTTCAATTCTTTTATGATCTTAGACGGAATGGAAATCACAGAGCTAGGATATATCAATATAGGAAGAAGAATTGCTTTTATGATGTTTACCTTTCCATGAATTGACAAACCTCTTGACTTCCATAAATTTATTAAATTCTTAATTTTTTTCAACCTTTGTTTAAAGTTTTTCTCAACTAGAAGCTGTACATCATATGTAATAAAAATTCCTAAAAATTTAACACGTTTTCCACTCATCCCCAAGTGGTTGATCGTCACAGTTCTGAAGGGACCCAACCCACATTGCTTCCGTTTTCGTGACATTAAGTGTTAGCCCTGAAGCTTTCTCAAAACGTTCAAGTATTTTAAACAAAGCCCTAGCCGAATCCAAGTCTGATAAAACAGCAGTTGTGTCATCAGCAAACTGCAGCAATTTAGTTTCCAAACCATTTATTGTTATTCCTTTGATACTCTCTTGGTTTCTGATACTTATCGCCAGAGTTTCAACTGCAGTCACAAACAGATATGGGGAGAGAGGGTCCCCCTGCCTAACTCCACGGCCTATCTTAAAATAATGAGAGCATAAAACCATTGTTTATAATGCAGCTTTGAATATCATTATAGAAAATACTGACCCATCTTATAAAATCAGGTCCAAAACCAAATCTAATCAAACACTTTTCAAGAAATTCCCATTCCAGACTATCAAAAGCCTTCTCAAAGTCGATAAATAACAAAAGACCTGGTAATTTCTTCGCCTTTGTGTACTCCATTATGTCGAGAATTGAGCGTATATTTTCACTAATATTTCTGCCTGGAATATATCCTGTCTGATTATTATGGACTAAATTAGGTAAAACACGCTTCATTCTTTCTGCAATAACTTTTGAAGCTATCTTCGCATCAACATTCAAAAGGGAAATTGGTCTCCAGTTTTTAAGATCACAGCGGTCTTGGTCTTTTTTCTCGATAAGTGTAATGACAGCCTGTCTTTGTGACGGGCTCATTATTCCTTTTTCAAAAGATATATTGAAACATTCAACTAAAGGTTCCCCCAGGAAGTTCCAAAAAGTCTTATAAAATTCTAAGGTAATCCATCATTTCCGGGGACCTTATCTGATGGAAAGGAGTTCAGAACTTTACTACATTCTTCAGTGCTTATTAACCCTTCAACATGATTTCTAGATTCATTTTGAAAGTGTTGGTATTGGTAAGTCCTCTAGACAGAAATAGCGTTCGGTTTCATCAGAGGATCGATTTTCTTCGCGATTTATAAAGATTTTCATAAAAATTTCTCTCAGCTTCTAAGATTTCAAAAGGGTCTGTTGTGATGACACCACTCAGGCGAAGCTTTCGAATGTGTTTTCTAATGATTGCGTTTTTCTAAATTAAAGAAGTATTTACATTTTTTTCCCCGTGCTCATACCACCTAGCTCGTGATCTAATGATTATACCCTCGACTTCTTTTTCATATAGCTGTTCCATTTTTTCTTTCAAGACATTTAAAGCTGATAAGTTATCTTGACTAGGGTTATTTTGAAAAGCTAATGAGGCTTCTTGAAATTCTTTGTTTAAGCGCTGCTCTTCTGCTTTCCTTAAAGGGGCAGTGTCACGCTATTGTACCATCACTTTAGAAAGCTTAAAACTGCCAATGCATCAGTGGAAATCTTGAAATAATGGTCTAGTTTTTTTGCCAAAGACTGTAGTACTGCATTGACACTATAAACTTCTGTATTTCATCTAAGATGACGAGGATGGAAATGGATTGAAATTTGAAAAAACTTGCCAGTTTTTTCAAAATTTCAAGCTATGCATTGAAAAATCACCCAAAAAATTATTATGGTTAGCTCTTCCTGCTAAAATTTCATTGGAATTCATCTTGCTGATTCTGTAGGAGCATTGTTTGCACGATAACAGGTAAAAGGCAGTAATTTTGGCAGAATTGAACCAAAACAGCAAAAATTTCGGTGACAGTGCTCCTTTAAGTTGCATTTATGAATCGAATATTGTCTAGAATATTTCTTAATATTGTATTTCATCCAGTCCCAAACAGAGCGCGGATCACTTAGATCTTGCTTCCCTTCTTGAAGCCAAGTAGGTAAAAGAGAATTTATTTCATCAACGTATCGTTTATCATTAAGAAGGGAACAATTCAATTTCCAATGTCCTGGGCCCTTTACCCGATCATCAATATCTTGCAACTCTATTATTATTGCGGAGTGGTCAGTTTTTATGGCAGATATCATATCAACATCGCTAACGTTATCAGATAAAGAATTGGAAATAAGCCAATAGTCAAGTATAGAAAAAATCAAAGGTTCTGATTGACTCCAAGTAAATCT
>JAEMWC010000236.1:205000-255000 GCA_016490735.1 Pachyseris speciosa | reverse complement strand
CCGGAATTATTTTTCGATTTCTTTATGATAATAAGCAGCTTTAGTGTCTCGTAATTTATTGTTTGTTTTATTTCTAACGCGTCTATACTCGCTCCAATCATTTAAGTCCCCCGAATGCACTGCCTTCTTTTTCAGATAATTACGTTTTATAATATTCCTTTCAAATCAGGTGTGAGCCAAGGTGACACTTTATGTCGCACTCGTTTTGTTTTTAGTGGGGCATGTTTGTAAGCAACACTAATGAAAAGTTGTTTCCAAACATCCCACATTTCATCAGGCGAATCCAAAAACTCAATATCTACCCAGGGTAATGATTGCAGTTCTTGAATAAAGAAATTTGAGTTGAAATTCTTAAAAGACCTTGTGGTAATATATTTATGTCTATTGTTGGTAGGAACTGCAATTTTCCGAACAACATATACAAGGCAGTGGTCGCTGATTCCGCAGTCAATCACTCCATGAGACACAACTCTTGATTCTTGGTTTGTAAAAATTAAATCGATTAACGATTTTGAAGTTACCGTTATTCTAGTTGGTTTGTCTATAATTTGTGTGAGTTGGTAAACTTCACTGATTTCAGTTAAATGGATCAGTTCAGAATTTCTACTTTCAGCCAAATAATTACAGTTCATGTCACCAATGAGAATAATCTCTTTGTTTTCAAAACCAAGAGATTTAATTACATCATCAAAATAGCAAAAGAATTCGTCTTCGGTTCCCGGGGACCTATAAACAGCAACAATAGAAAAAGGCTGAGAATTTGGTTTAAATATTTCAACAACAATTGCCTCGTAAATATCGCTCATGAGGTTTGATCGTGTTTTGAAATTTATTGAAGAGCGAATATAGAGACATACTCCTCCACCGTTACGATTTCTATCCCTTCTGACTATGTCGTATCCTTGGATGTGAATGCAAGAGTTATCAATTGAATCACTTAGTCTTGTTTCGTTAATCGCTAAAACATCCAGATTTTTATCAGCCATAAAGAGTCTCAACTCATCGATGTGAACAGGGAGACTAGCAATATTCAAAGACGTAATTTTAAAACCCCTGCATGGCTTGCGGTACTAGGGATAGATATTTACGCACCTCTGAAGGAATACAACTCTCGCTGTCATTTCAATGAGTATTACTAGAATTAAAATGCTTAATTAAATTAGAAGCAAACAGGGAATTACCTTCGTGTGAAAGGTGTAGGCCACTGGAGTTAAAATGATTCTTTCGATTAATGTCTATCTACTATCGAGATTCGGCTTGTCAAGACGCTTTAAAAGCGAAGAGATCGTCACTTCGCTTGTGCAGTTTTGAGAAATATTATCCGCAAGGTTGACAATATTGTCAATGACTTCGCGGGATGTGTTCGTTTGCAAATCGTTTGTTCATCGGGCTGTGCTCTTATCGTTGGTATGCAGTAGCTCTCCATGTCCTCTATTGTCTCAGCAGGGAACGATTTTACTGTCACCAATGGTGCATTTCTTGTCCTAGAAAGCCTCCATCCTTGTATGCCCTTCACAACAGAATCGCCCAAGACAACAACATTTTTCTTTCTTGGATGTTCGTCAGCCTCGGCTAGCGCTGGAGTTCTAGAATTCAGTTGTGGTGTCATCTTCGGTTTTTTCGTATTCGCTTTGTTCTTAGAACTGCCCGGTTTGTTGTTACTGGTAGTTTTCTGGTCTTTCATGATTGTCCCAGTTGGGCTGTTTGTGTTGGTAACTTCTGTAACTTCATCTTGGCCATCAGAATTATACGACACCCTCGCTGGTGACAGTTAGTAAGCTCGCATTATCGTTTCGAAGTTGTACAATTTCGGATTTTAAGCGCTCGTTTTCACTGAGAAGAGCTGCAACTGAATTTGGATCAGAGAAGAGCGACGATTTGTGTAGGAGACCTTTCAGTTCTTCAAGTTGTTTATCCAAACTGTCAATTCTTCGTGTTGTTTCTGAACATTTGTATTTGCACTTGCACGGTAATTCATTCTCTGGTTGAAAAGAATCGTTAAGCTGGACATTTTCACTGTTAACACTGCCATTATCTTCTTCATTACTGTGTATCATGACGTTTTCCTCTCCGTCCCGCTCTTCGGAGTTTGCGTCGCCATCTTGTTCGTCACCTTCTTTCCGAATGTTTTCAGGAATGTCGTCGCTGTCTTCCTTTGCCAGATTACAAAGCATCAACTTTAGTTCGGCATGTTCTTTGCCTTGCACTAAAATTGTTTTGGTCGAACTGTACCATTTTAGAACAATTTTAGATGTTTTGTAAGACATCATGTTGTGCCTTGGATCGTCTTCCCACTTGCCGTCGTTCCAACCGTCGACAACGCTGATGAATGTCTTGACAAAATTCTTCAATTCAGCTTCAGTGCCTGACCATCTGATTTTGTTATCTTCCTCGGTATACGATAAGCAATCTTTACAAGCCATAATATATCAAAACAGTGGCTAAATAAACGAATTTCAATCAAATATGTAAGAGCGTTTGAAAACACGTGTTCACTCCAGAGAGAGAGAGAGAGAGAGAGAGAGAGAACGAACGAACGAACTAACTTTATTTATTTACCCTCCGAATTTACATCAGTAAAAGAAAAACTAATGCTCTACAGAAAAGCCGTGTGAAAGGTAATACAAGTTATTCACTGGTTAAAATAAACTACACACTGATATACTACATATATACAGAACTGAAATGACAGCGAGGCTATTTATTTGTTTTTTAAAAGCAGAGAGAGTGGGAGCAGTTCTGATATGATATGGGATGCTGTTCCATACGTTTTCCCCAATAAAAGAAAAACTACTGCTTTTAGCAAATTCAGTGTTATATTTGGGGAGGATAAGTCTACTTTCACTCTCACGCAGCGCATAACCACTGTTGCTTTTTTCAAAAAGATTGATGAGATAACCTGGAGCGTTGTTGTTTACAACTTTGTACATAAGGGAGAGAGAGAGAGAGAGAGAGAGAGAAAGAGAGAGAGAGAGAGAGAGAGAGAGAGAGAGAGAGAGAGAGAGAGAGAGAGAGAGAGAGAGAGAGAGAGAGAGAGAGAGAGAGAGAGAGAGAGAGAGAGAGAGAGAACGTTTGCTACGTTTGCAACGGGAACGTTTGCTACGCAGGCTACCCAGCTATGACTTACACGGCTTGAAGGTCCATGCAGAAAATCATTCAGACACTTATCTTTCCCCCGAGGGCTACTACTTCAGCGAAAGTAATCTCTTAGGATGGCTCTCAATTTTGTCAAAGTAATTTAGTAAAGAAAACTTGCCTCAAAGCAGACATTTGTGATCAAATCAAATACATTCTTTTAATATAGTATTACTGGACTTCTCTGTTTTACTTATGAAGTAAAGTTCCCCTCAGTTCATGGAATAACTCTTCATGAAATCAAAGGACAGTGCCTAAGCAAGATGTTTGTAAACTTTCTACGGCATACTCAGATACTTTCAACATTCTGTATCATGTATAATCTATCGTTAAACCGATTAACTTTCTAACGGGTTTAAAACAATATACAGTTTCTATTCTACAATATGCTACGGAATGCTATTAAACCCTTCCAGTGTTGTTTGATTTGTTTGATCTACACTAACTTTTAGTTGAGCTACTCAAAACATGCTATACTCATAGGATTGCTCATTCGTCGTAAGGGGTGCTTTTTGTCGTGTCTTTACGATGTCTCTACTAAAACTGTGTTGTATTCTTCGCTGTTTCACCCCCCCTACCCTCCCCAATCTTTGATCGTAAAACAATGCCGAGATTTTCCTTACCCTCGGGAAAGAATCCCATCCATCTCTTTGTATTACCCCACATATCTCCTTGGTTGGCCCAGGGGTCGACCCCATGGGGAAGACGACGACATGTGCATGAAGATAATTACCACGGATGTTCCTTCATCAGAGCGAATGGTAAAATCTGCTGAGTCACGAACTCAGACATATGACCAACGTTTTAACTTACTTTCGAAAACGATGTCTGTTGCTGTAATTATAATCGACTTGGAAGGTTACCATTACTTATTCAATCCAAATTATCCATTGTTATTCAAGACTATTCTTTTTGATATAATCAGACTACTAACTTCATGAATAAACTAACAAAAAATAACACTCATAACGGACGTGTTAAGACGTTTGAACTGAAAAATTATCACTCAATCCTTCAAGGCAAGGGCAAGCACTTTTTGAAAGATTTCTTCTCAACCCAATGGCATTCATCCCCGTCTGGGTTTTTCACACAAAACGAGTATTGCTTCTTGCATTCGGTGACCCTCCAATCAGGATCCGTCACATTGCAGCCACCAAGCATGTCATCACACGTCTCGGGTGGTGATTTCAAGCAGTACCTGTCAATTCGACATGCGCAGTTCCGGCGATAAAGCTTCTTGAGCCCGCGTTGTTGTGGATCAGTGGTATCTTTCCACAGTTGATACCATTGACACGATCCAAGGCTTAATTTGCGTTCCCGGATGTACCCGAGGAGGAGGTAGATTTTAGTCTTCCTGAGCTGTATGCCACAGGCGGCAGATTCCAGATCGGTGTAAGCGCGAACCACTCGCTTCCCTCGATTTTGTTTGCCTTTCAGCTTAGTTCCAATACTTCCTTTAATATCTTCGGCTCCTTTGAATATCTGCAAGATCTTGAGTTTGTAAATTCTGGTCTGTGTACTGTTGTCCACGGATTTACCCAACACTTTGGCGCGGATGGCTGTTCAAAAGACAAACGCGAACTTTAAGGGATGCTAAAGCGTATAATATGAAAGAGCAACTACGGTTTACTTTGATTAGAAACCTGAGTGCTCGATAACATCTTTAAGCTAACAAGAGGCTACAATTAGCCTATACTCGGGCTTGCAAAAAACAGTATTGTATCCCTAACTTAGCGCTAAACAAAAGAATAGAAGGAAGCCTGTCTTTCTTACATCGGACGCATTGTGTTTAGCTTGTGTTGGAGTCTATTTCTTTAGACCCCTATCAACATATATTCCTCTAAAATACAGCTCAACCATTGAGAACAATAATTATCACACTTGTAAAAAATATTTCTAAAAGAACAAGAAAAAGAGAAACAGAAAAATAAAGCCCGTGATATATACCACTAAAAGACATCGAACCCGGGTTAGCTGCGTCACAGGCAAGAACAGTGACCTTTAGGCCACAGAGGTTTATCGTTTTGCACGGTGATAAAAATAGTGTATTGATTCCAAAAAAAAAAACTAAGCACACTTGTTTTCGCTTCGATGGATAATTAGGGACCTTAAGCAACGACGACGGCAACGGCAACGAAAACGTCACTTCAAAATATAAGTTCTCGTTTCTGTAACTCTTTCGCGATTATTCCAATTTGTTTCACTTGGAAAATGTTTGCGAACTGTCCAATAACTAAATTGCAAAGTACGACGTCAAAGTAAGGAAAAAGAAAGAAAAATTTGTCGTCATGCGCTCACGTTCTCCAGAAAACCTAACATTTGGTCATTTCACGTTGTTGTTTTGCAGAGGACGGCACAGAAATGTACCAAAATGTAAAACGCACGTGAAGAGCCATTGTTTCTGCTCATTAAACCTATTGTTTTGTGACGTTCTCGTTGCCGTTGCCGTCCTCGTTGCTTAAGGTCCCTAATTTGTTTGAGAAAGGAAACGCTTATCGAACGATGTAGGATTTTTTCGCATAAACGTTAATGGAGTACGTCTCGGTGAAATGTGAGTAGAAAATTAATTAGCAGAGTGAAACTGTTTACAAACACTTCTCCTTTGTCGTCTCATGTTATTATAATCGGCTCCGAAGCACAAGACCTAGAAAACTCAGACCCCCCCAATCTGGAAAACTCAGACCCTCATGAACGGCGGCGATAATTCATTTTGGCCACGTTTATTTCACTTTCAAAATTTGTATAGTTATGAGGGGGTCTGAGTTTTCCAGTTTCGGGGGGGGGGGGGTATTTTGTCAGGACGAAAAACAGAACTGGCTTACGTTTTTGTAAAGCTAGGGAAGCAGATGGCTTTCAATTCAAGTGGCTATGTGATGCTACGATAACCGACCGTTTTATCGCCACAGTGTTATCACGTGCCACTAATGGATATATGGTTTAAGTGTTCGGTTACTTCTATGGGTCCCCCAATAAATTCTATTATGCTGTACAAGGTGGTTCTAGATTTTGAGTCTGTGGATGAAATCCTAAAGTGTAACCATTCAAATGAAAGCTACTGAGCAGTACTTTTTTGTGGTGGTTTTTATTGTGCTGTACAATATGTTTCCTACTTTCCGGTGAGGAATTATTTATTGAGAAGTGTTGTCCCAGAAGGTGAAAGTTCGTTAGTTTTAATCTTTTTTTTGGTTTGTCATCAGTAGCTTAGGGATCAGACAGTAAATTCAATGATTTAATTAAATTGCAAAGAACGTCTAGGTAGCACTTCAAGAGTGGTCTACATCATTTGCACTAATTAAAACCTTTCTGTATTAGGTTAAAGTCTTTTTTCAACCTTGAGACAATTTCGCTGTATTCACGTAAGTATGTTACATATTCGTCGAATCCAAGAACAACGTGTTTTGACTGAAAAAGCAACAGAGAGTGAAGTTGGCACTAGTGTTTGTTTTTGTAACTGTGACTTGTGAAGCAAAGAATTGGCACATCCTGTAATAACTTCGGATTAAAATTGTCTCAGTTAAAACAATTGTGTATGGTGTACTTTGCCCTCCGTAATAGCACACCACTTTCATCAAAGAAGCGGCATCATGTGAAAGAAATGGCTCAGCAGACCCTGCAGCCCTAGCTTAGGGATCAGACAGTAAATTCAATTATTCAATGGAATTGCAAAGTACGTCTTAGTAGCACTTCAAGAGTGGTCTACATCACTCAGTTGCACTAATTAAACCTTTCTGTATTAGGTTAAAGTCTTATTTCAACCTTGAGACAATTTCGCTGTATTCACAGAAGTATGTTACATATTCTTCGAAACAAAGAACGTGACTGACAAAGCACCATGGCACTAGCTTCAGCGATGGCGCAGTGGTGAGAGAACTCGCCTTCCACCAATGTGGCCCGGGTTCGATTCCCTGACTCGGCGTCATATATAAATGGGTTGAGTTTGTTGTTGGTTCTTTTCTCTGCTCCGAGAGGTTTTTCTCCGGGTTCTCCGGTTTTCCCCTCTCCACAAAAACCAACATTTCCAAATTCCAATTTCATCTGCTTTGAAAGCGCATTTGATCATATAGACATGGAAAATGCGCTATATAAGTTCTAAGTTATTATTATTATTTTTGTAACTGTGACCTGTGACTCAAAGAATTGGCACATCCTGTAATACCTTCGGATTAAAATTGTGTCAGTTAAAACAATTGTGTATGGTGTACTTCGCCCTCCGCAATAGCAGAGCACGTTCATCAAAGAACTGCCATCTCGTCAAAGAAATGGCTCCGAGCAGACCCTGTAGCCCTTAACACTTGAGATCGCAAATTCTTTTGAGTTTATATGTTAGACATCGAAGATCTCAGAAGTTTTTCTTCTGATCAGTGCTACCTAGATCCTACTAACAAAAGCCGATACTTTGCTTGAATTCAATTCGTCTACCGAGGTGTCGCGTAGTTACATCAGTCGGCAATAGTTGTTATTGTCTTTAACGTGAGAGCGTCGTATACGTCGTAATGCTATGATCAGATGTATTTGATCGAAAGTGGAACTAAGGGAATCAAGATGCTGTAACATGAAGGCATTTCTGCTTACTCGAAGCCCTAAAACTCGAACCGTTTCATCTGTCTGGAGTCAGTGGAACGAGTCTGTTGTTCTCAATGATTTTCGGCTGAAAAGACGTAAATATATACCTCAGAGTAATGAGGAAGAATGAGACACCAGAAAAAAGGGCTAACTCAGCATCATAGGGCCCTTTATACGAGAGAAAATAAGCCGCGGCTTACTCTGGCCATGACTTACATAAGGCGCGAACACTCCGTATAAATGGTACAAAATCTACGTTCACTGCTTTCTCAAGCTCCGGCTTATCCTGGCCTAGGAGTTTCTACTCGTATAAATGGTTCCTTTCGCGTCTTATGTAAGCCGCGGCCAGAGTAAGCTGCGGCTTATTTTCCCTCGTATAAACGGCCCTATTGTGACTGTATATCTCGGTTTTACCTACCAAAATCCGCGACGCAGAAACTCGTCTGTGGATGTATCACCGCACATTTGCAAGCTTCACTCACAGTAAACGCACTTGTCAGGAATATAATATACGCTAGAAATCCTGCCATCGTAGACCTTTTATCCCTTACTCAGTGACAAACAAAAAAAAGACGCTAACGCCACTGCCGGATTGTGTCTTTATAATCTTCTCATGAAAGGTGTAGGTCTCAGGCTTACCAAACGTTATAAACCAGTTAAACAGGTTCTTATCAGGGGCGTACGGATTGCAAATCAAGGGCCCTTGAAAGGAGCGTGGTAACATGAAGCTATTTCTGCTTACTCAAAGCCTTAAAACTCGAACCGTTTCATTTGTCTGGAGTCAGTGGAACGAGTCTGTTGTTCTCAATGCGCTCACAATTTTCGGCTGAAAATGACGTGAATATACCTCAGACTAATGAGCAAAAATGAGACGCCAGGAAATAGGGGCTAACTCAGCATATTGCGACTGTATATCTCGGTTTAAATACCTACCAAAATCCGCTATGCAGAAACTGGTCTGTGGATGTACCTCCGCGCAATCGCAGGCTTCACTCACAGTAAACGCACTTGTCAGGAATATAATATACGCTAGAATTCCTGCCATCGCAGACCTTTTATCCCGTGCTGACACAAAAAAGACGGAACGCCACTGCCGAGTGTGTCTTTATATTGTATAGGTCCCAGGCTTACCGAACGTTATAAAACAGTTAAACTGGTTTTTATCAGGCGCACGCTCATTGCAAATCAAGGGATCCCTGGAAAGGAGCGTAGTATGCCCCAAGGGAGGTGGGAGAGGTGCGCAGAGGGCAATCAGCGCTTTTGATGGAGGGAGGCTGTCAAGGATGCAGATGTCCGAAAAACAAAAAAAGAGAGATACGTTTAGAATCACTTTATTTGGTCTAACATTTCCTGCTCAGAATGTCTTTTACCCAGCTATGACTTACACGGCTTGAAGGTCCATCAAGAAAAATCATTCAGACACTTATCTTTCCCCCGAAGGCTACTACCTCAGCGAAAGTTTATCTTGCAAAATATTTTTTAGTGCTTTGACGTAGTAAGAAGTGTTTAAGAAATACGCGTGATTATGTGGAAGCATTAAAACGATATTTAGCACAGTTATGATGCTTTGATCATATATTAAACTTCCTTACGCCATCTCTTAGGATGGCTCTCAATATTGTCAAGGTAATTTAGTAAAGAAAACTTGCCTCAAAGTAGACATTTGTGATCAAATCACATACATTCTTTTAATATAGTATTACTGGACTTCTCTGTTTTACTTATGAAGTGAAGTTCTCCTCAGTTTATGGAATAACTCTTCATGAGATCAAAGGACAGTGCCTAAGCAAGATGTTTGTAAACTTTCTACGGCATACTCAGATACCTTCAACATTCTGTATCATGTATACTCTATCGTTAAACCGATTCACTTTCTAACGGGTTTAAAACAATATACAGTTTCTATAATTCTACAATATGCTACGGACTGCTATTAACCCCATCCAGTGTTGTTTGATTTGTTTGATCTACACTAACTTTATTGAGCTACTCAAAACATGCTACTCAACATTGATATAGGATTGCTCATTCGTCGTAAGGGGTGCTTTTTGTCGTGTCTTTACGATGTCTCTACTAAAACTGTGTTGTATTCTTCGCTGTTTCGCATCCGTGCATAGATCCTAAGGCATTACCTGGCTCGTGCAATTTTTGAATTCGCTAGTTTCGCGCCACGAGCATGCAGTTCCGTCAGCATTTTTAAGGCAGTAAGAGTGGTCCCATTCACAGTCACCATAATGGATCCCGGATGGCCTGCCACATCCCTTCAGCTTCTCACATCGCTCCACGTAACACGGTGAGATTTGACAGGCGCAATTTTCACCATAAAAGCGCCTGAGTCCTGCTCGTTGTTGCGGGGTAATTTCGGACCAAAGCTGATACCAAGCACAAAGACTGAGCTGGATTTTTCCTCTCCAAATAGTTCCAGAGAGGAGGTACACCTCGTCGTTGGCGAGCTGCACCCCACACAGGGAATCGTACGAAGCCGTGTAGGCCTTAGTAAACAAGGTGCGTTGATTGGAGCCGTAAGGGCGAATGCCTTCTGTCTGATTCAGAACCAAGCCACCTTTAAAGGTTTTTAGGATTCTGATGTCGAAGACTCGAGTGTAATTAGCTGGGATTAATTTTTGAGACAACACTTTGGCACGGACCACTAGACACGAGAGAGAAAAAAAATACGGGTTATTATTGCATGAATTCAAATACTGCCGAGGGTAAATAAAGGTCATTTATTTGTCCTTATTCCGAAATAATCTTTGCGCTGCATAAGCTATTACTGATTATTAATTTATACGGAAATGGCATCCCATTCCAGTCGTCTCAAGATCATTTTTACGGATAGCCAACTCGTACGGTCCGCAAATTTTAACTCGTAAAAAATTTCGCGTATGCTAACTCGCAAAACTTAACTGACCGTGTTTCTGTAAAGTGGGGATCACATTTCCAAAAATAAGCTTTGAGTTTAGAGGTTAAACGCCTCATTTCCGGGGCGTGAATGGGGTACAGGAAAATGTAAACAAGCTTCCTCCTGCGGACGGCCGACCGTACGTGCTTCATGTTGATATAACAACTGATAAATAAGCAATGCTTATTTAGCGTCAGCGAGAAAAATAAACAAATTGTAAAATCATTTCCGTGCCTGAGGGTTTCAACGCCTTTGTGTGTGCCTCGAGAGTTGCTCATAGATCTATCTCCTCTGGTAGTAAAAAGATTCCAGAAAGCATTCTTCTATATTTCACAGTTGTCTCTTATATTCTCCGATGAAAACGGCTCTGCAGCTGCGTGTAGCGCGTTTGACCCGAGATATTCTCGAAAACGCTCGTGAGTTGCTCGTGACGTCGATTACAGGGCCCTCTTTTGTTTGATCTTTAAAGTGGGTAAATATTTAAGAGGATTTAGAGCGACCGCAAATTAATCTTCTTATTGAAAACGCAAATAGAGGTGAACATAAGAATATTCCTACTGCACGTTGACAAGTTGTGTGTTTTATCTCCAAGAAAGTGTAAGTTCTGCTAAGAGGTGAAGCGAAGTTGAAATCAAACGCAATATGGTGATGCAATGTGGGAAACTGGAAATGAAAGCACGCCTTATTGTGAACGGCACTCGGTTCTTTGATAAAATTTGTCTCTCAGTACTTTTTTAGCAGTAGTATTGTGAGCATATGATCGTTTTTTACCCTCTCAATACGCAAGTGTCGGCACAAACAAAAAATAAACTGAAATTCTTTTTGCTTTTCCAACGCCATCGAAAGACGTTTCTTGTGGATAGTCATCTATTTTTCGCAAATTACGTCAAAGTTTAATGATATCGTTGAAGCAAACAATATCGCAAATATTGTCCGCAGCTCAAACGGTCAAAGCACGGATTTATAAACTTTAGAAATAGTTAACCTCCATTAGACCTCAAACCTCGGGATCTCAAAAATTCTGCTGAACAGCTTGACTAAAAGTTTAAAAGTCTGTACATCAATACCGAGCAGATCCGAGAGGGAAATTGCTTCCGGGGCGTTCTTGCGCAATCAGGTAAATGGGATACTTTTTGTCATCAAGTATTTTCCTTTAGCGGTAACGCGCTATGTTTCCTTTCGTGGTAATGGACGGTGGCTTTCACTTCTGGATTCTTAATTAACTTTGCATATTGTTGAGGACAAATGGCCAAAAAACCTTATGAACGCACGTTTTGGAGAAGGGCCGGCGTATTAATTAAAGTTGAGGTGACACAAGGAATGTGCTTTCGTTGACAAATAGTTTGTTTCATATTATCTTTTGTAGTTTTAGCAAAGCGCACCCACATACTGGTGGTCAGCGTTTACTAAATAAGAGCAGTAACTGAGACAAATCGTGGTTTTACAACATCCTCTGTCGCGAATTTTGTTACTGTTTTTGTGTTATATCCTCGCTTTACTATGAAGTTCCTCTCCGCGAAAACTTACTGCGAGTGTAAAAAAGTGAGTTACAGCCGTCTCCGGTTCATCGGCTCAACGACACCGTCACAAACTGCAATAATCATTTCTTTTTAATAGAGAGCTGCTTTTTCAGCGTTACGATTTATGTTATGTTGCGTTATATGTATTTGGCGCACATCGTGTTTAAGTTGTTTGTGGGCAGTGTCAGCTCGCTCACATAATGCTACGCCGGTACACGCTCGATTACTCTGTATGTCACTCTTATTTCGGAGAAAAAAGATTTACAGTTTCACATTTTATTGAATTTACATTTTCATCAAATAAAATGCCCTAGGGGTTGTCCGCAATGAAGGCCTACGATCTGCGGTTATGAAACACAGCAAGAAACGCAACCGATCAATCTGATCGATTTGGCAAGCATACTTGACGCTGTATAAGTGTTTTAAAGTTACGATGTACCTTTCAAAGCACAAAAACTTTAAATCGCGGAAAAATTTCAGTAAAAGTTGACAACTTTTCCTTTACCCGGAAAGCTTTCTTGTCAGATGTACATCAAACTGGTTCTTAGGCCTTTGTCTGCGACCTTCAATAGGAAAACGTTAGAAAATTGCGGATGTTGAGAGAAGGGAGATAAGATTTCTTGCTGCGCGCTTTTCAACATGTGCACAACATGGGTTTAGTCTTTAAAAAAAATACAATAGGTTGTCAAGGAGTTGCTAAAAGACGAGAAGCACTTCAAGAGATTGTTTGTGGTGTAAACTGATAACTTACCAAAGTGCGCCCAGCAGAAGCTTTCCTGCGGGTGACTTTCCGCGCAGGAACATGCCTGGGAACTGGCAAAAATACCAAACAGTAACCCAGCGAACAATAGTGGGAACATCCTCGTAACTTCGCTGTATGCAATCAGAGATTGACTACCCTCGAGAGGTTGCAAAAGCGGAACTTAACGTGCATGTGAATTTGAGGGAGATCGTTGACTGCTTTTATAGCCGCAAGAAACGTGATATCCTGAGACGCTGAGGCTCAACGGCGTCATATGATTAATCACGTAATATTTCCGAGAACGGTACCTTGCACACGATAGACTGTAGCGCCGAGTCACCTAAGCGTCTCGCGCGATCCCGCAAAATGAGCAAACGTGTTTGATGTCTTAGCGGATATCCACTTTGCACTTGTGAGTAAAGCTCTTAGAACGAGCAGGAATTCAAAGGAAAAAAGTTGATTTGAGGGATGGAAGGAAAGGACGGGTGTCCCCCGAATCAAAAGGGAACTCCTCCGGTCACGTGCGTTGGAATGACGTGTTGATTCATGGGAGATCTTAATTTGTCCAAATTTAGCTTTATTCTTAAGCACGTTTGTAAGTTAAGACAAGACAAAACATACATAATGATAATTTAATCAGCTGCAGTAAGACGATTTTCCCGTTTTTCCCACCCATGGCGGAACATTTGTGTCCAATTGGACGCACCAGATTGACTCGGACATGCGAAACGTTTTGAGGATTTTTCACATTTACGAGTTAATCTGGTGCGCTAACGTGCTGTGAAGTTTACAACCCTTATCAGTTAAGATAACTTCTTTAGACAGAAAAATAACATTTCACGCATAACTACGAAAGAGTCAATGCCAAATCAATTTTAAAAGACTAGAAAAAACTCTTTGATAAGACCGGGCAAGGCGAAGATATTTCGTTAATTAGATCTTTAACTGTTTTTATAAGTTAAAATGCCTGTAAATAACTCAGTTATCACTCTTATAAATAAACTTTCGTTATTGCTGAAAATGATAAAATAAAGAAAGGACATTTTTTGGAGCCAAAAGACCAACATATTTCGAAAAAATGTAGATGGTATCAATAAGCTGTAACAATTTGGAAACAGAATGACCTCAGAAAGTTGTTTTTGAGGGTCGATGCCAAATTTTCTAATTACAGCTCATTCCAGAGAAAAAACGACCCTTAAATGAGAATGGTCTTTGTGATATGACTATAAATATTTTCTCATTTTGTAAAATTGATAAATGGGTTCAAATGCACTCTATGGGACCTTTGATATTGTAATGCGGTAAGAAACGTTCAGAGGTCGGAAAAAAGAGGCTTAAAAGAAACATTTGTATAGTCGTCGAGACAACTATTAAAACACGAGAAAAGTGGATGATGTCTTTCTCAAGGTCACAGTGTACGCTGGTTGAAGGGCACACGCTGTGATCAATTGGAATTCTAAGATGTTTTTGTATTTATAAGAATTTTTGTAATTTTATACAATTTTTCTCTTACGTTTTTACAAAGACATTCAATGCCCAGTACGCTAGTTAGAAGAGCTCGTGTTATATCATGAAAGCTATGATTGTCAGTTGACTTAAGCCCCGGTTAAACAATCAAACATTTTCATCCCACATCGTATTTAATTTTAAAATTAAAATCCTCTGAAATGGCTAGAAATGCATTTAAAACTAAATGGTGAAAACTATACTTTCAGCAACAAAAAGCGTTGTTTTAAAACAAGAATTTAATTACCTTTTCGCTTAACTAATCATAACTGGCAATTAGTAACGTATCCACAAAGCTTAACTCAACATACGATTGCCCTCGAGACATTGCACTGTTGAAAAGTGGGGGGCTAAAGCCGCCTTAGCCCCTCCCCCTGCGCTGTGCCTGTATCACAACGCCCAAAAGGACGGTGGACCCCATATGACGTTTACACAATATAGTATTCCATATCATCAGAGTTGTGACGTCATACGACAGCAGAACACCATTTCTTTGGCAGAAAGTTGAGCTAGAGAATAAAGATCCAGTGAGAAAAGGAGAAGTGTTCTAGGGTTTAGCACTGATCTACAGTGATTAGGCCTAAGCGCTGATTTGGGAAAGGTTAGCTTTCATTATTGTGATGGGCAACTCTACTAATATGTTAAAAATAACCTTCTCTGGCATCTTTCCCGGGTTGGTGTAGTGAGCATGGCTAGGAGTAGATTTATAAGCAAACGACCATAGTTCTACGCCCACTCTATACATTTATTTTTCTTCTCTTACTACTTAATTTTGAATGAAGTTTTACTGTGTGTACGGTTAACTTGAAAAGTAAAAGGTCCTTTTGAACGTTGTGAACTAGTGCCAACCGAATACACCATTTTTTGCTAATCATCAGTTCCTGGTGAATTGTGGGTAGGTCTAGTCCTTTGTGGGGGAAACGGTCAAAATTACAATTTCAAATTACGTCCTAAAATGGCCGTTTGCCCCACAATGGACTACACCTACCCACAATTCATCAGGAACGGATCATTAACAAAATCGTGTATCGCCTGGGCGCTTCATTCACAATTACATGCTCAGTAACCTAGCCTATGAATCGACACGAGCCTGGCGGTGATCTCACGGTTTTGATGCAGACCTCACTGCCTTCTTCATGTATTGTTTCGTGTTGTTGTTATGCTACGTATCCACATTTGCATTCGAAAGACAGAGAGGTTTGTATCCAGCCTCGCTTTCACTCAAGAATGGGCTATACACAAGTTTGCACGACTGAATAAATATTGTTGTAATTTGATGAATATTAATTTCAATGGGTTCGTCGGGAGTTTTGCGTTAATCACGTGTAAATGAAAATGGAGAAGCGAATAAAAATTGTTGAAAATTGACAGAAATTGAATTTTAACAAGTTCATGGACACGTCTTGCTAAATCAACAGTGCAAAGTGTTAGCTAATATTTATCACTTATATATTTCTACTTTAAGCCGAGTTTATCCAGTTGAAGAGATCATCTCCATAATTTGAGCAAAACCGCTTTAATCAATCAAACTGAGCGTTTATTCAGAGAAACGTTTTATGAAAATGACTCCTTTTTGCTTTGAAATCGTCATTCCACCATCATCATTATTAACACATTCAGCCGACAATGTCCAAGTCGTCATCATGGTTTCTCATGCTCAGTTAAAACGCTAAGAAAGCGATAAACGATGTGTTTTTTTGAAGAAGTCTCTTCCTTCTCAGTACACCATTTTGCTAATGGACAGTTCCTGGTGAATTGTGGTTAGATCCAGTCCTTTGTGGGGGCAAACGGTCAAAATTACAATTTCAGATTACGTCCTAAAATGGCCGTTTGCTCCCACAAAGGACTGATCTACCCACAATTCACCAGGAACTGTCCATTAGCAAAATGGTGTATTTTGGGTCCGCTCTAGCGCCATTTTCGATGTTGGCGGTGATATATATAGTTCTACTGATCAATTGCGCAAGCATCTCCGAAATAAAGAAAGAAAATGAAACGCCGAAGATTGCCGTTCTGCGATCTCGCTTCGCCATCATCAACAACTTCTTAACGTGCCATTATGTCATTGTGTTATGCAGTTTTATGAATTCTAAATAGTTTGTAAGGTTAATTTGATGAAGTGTAGCTCGTGAGTGTAGCGCAGCTTTTGGAATATAAGTTGAGTTCCCATAGTCCTTGTCACGTTTAGTTAAAAGTCGCTCTAGATTTTAAGCAGGCTGACCTAATCATGTCTACTTTGCAACTAAGTTGGAGGCGATGCGACGACGCCTTCTACTTAACAATTAGATTATGAGCTCGAGATTTCTATCGCGTGATAGCCGATGAGGGCGCAGCCCGAATCAGCTATCACGCACAGAAATCGAGAGCGAATAATCTAATTGTTTTAGTATAAATCTACTAGTCGTTCAAAACTAAACAAGTAAATTATCTAAATCCTCCTCACAGACACTTCGAAAACGCAAATAAGCGGCCGCTATTTTGCTGACAACCGCTACTCACTCTCTATCACAGATTATATAATAAGGTGAATAGTTGGCGCGTTGTGATTGGTTCTTAGCTATGATCTATTAGAGGACCGATGCACAGATTACGTCATCACGATCCACTTTTTTCCAGAAATGTGAAAATAAACAAGTTTTTCGCTTGCATTTTGTTTCTTTATCATATAAAACAAATAGATTCCATGTTTCCATGCGTCTGTTCATTAATAGATCACAGAAGACGTCAAACATCAGTGACACACTCGCCTGCGGCTCGTGTGCCACTTCTTTGTTTTTACCACATTTTGACGTCATCTGTGATCTATTACTGAACAGACGCACGGCAACATGGAATCTATTTGTTAAATAGATAGTGAGTAGCGTAGTCAATCAGAGAGCGGCATTTGTGATAGAACGCGTTTATTTTTACTAAAAGATACTATTAAGTATTCCAGGATTACACATTTAGGAATTTTCAGTTAACTTTCACGTTAATTGTGTAGCCTGATCGATTCATGTAGATTTGTTTGTTTTCGGTTTTGAAACGTGTCTGAAACTCCTGTGGCCGATTGATCCAAATGCCACTGATTATTGCACGCTTTGACTGTTGTGAACTGAGTTCAGTATGGAAGCGTGGAGTCTGGATTGAAGGGAGTGAAATAAGTAAACAGAGTGTACTGAGGGTCAAGAGCTGTTATGACAAGTGTGGAGTTTATTTATTTGTATTTTATTCGTTTACCACACCACAAGAAATATTACAGTTAGATGCAAAATAATAATAATAATAAAATTAATAATAATAATTTATTATTATTAATATAATAAAATGAATACCGCAATAAAATAAAGACTGAGAAGAAAGAATAATGTTAACAGTGGCGAGAAAGCCTAAAGGAAACCATTAAGCTAATGTTAATTAGGCCTCTTCAAATAAGTTTTAGATATACGACGATTTTGATTTTTGTGACTACTGCGCTTGCGCAAGTAGTTACTATTGCCATCGTCTGACTTTCCGAAAGTAAGTAACAATAAAATATGCTTCGGAGCCAATCAGCGCATATGTTGTGGTCTTCGCGAACACTTCGTATTAACGATGATTTGCCGATGGTCCCCGATGACAAACGAAAATCTCGGCGGTGTGTGATTTTACTGCGATCATGATTGCGTTACGTGATGTCGGAAGGTTTCAAGTTTGTTTTGACATATGCAAATTAGTTTACTGCTTTCGACGCAGAAGATAAAAATTTGTCTTTACTCTAGTGGCTTTTGCTGCTCTCACTAACATCTTCAATCAGTTTTAATTATACTAAAGACTTAAAAAAATAGCGGGAGTACATACGGTAAAAAGTTTCAGTGCAAAATATTACATTCGCGTAGTCCATGTTGGAATGTTTAGGGCCAATAGGTGGTTTGCACGTTACGTCATCGCCGCCATGCTGGTGGACGTAAACAATACATCTCTCGTTAGGTTCATTTGTTCGTTTCACCATTGTTATCTGTGTCTCTAGAGATTGGCTGCAAACCACCTATACGGGAGAAAATAAGACGCGTCTTATGTAAGACGCGACTTAAATGAGACGCGAACTGATCGTATAAATGGTTCAAAATAAGCGTTCGCGTCTTATTAAGTCGCGTCTTACATAAGACGCGTCTTATCTTAGAACAGGGTTTTCAGCTGTTCTTATTTTGTCCGCGTCTTAATTAAGACGTGAACTTCCTCGTATAAATGGTTTCGCGTCCTAAATAAGACATGAACTGCAAGTGCGCTTGCATAAAAACAACAGAAACACGAGCTTGTCTTATGATTAGATAGCGTAATTGGATGCAAAGCTTTGCAAAAGATGGCCGGGAGAGCCAAAAGTGAATTCAGCACCTTCCTTCTTTAACCTGCCATCAGTCGCACCAATCCGTATATCGCTTTCTTCCGACTCTTCTCGGATTTCTGTTGATTTCTTTGTATGCTACGGCGTGGTCTTCATAAGAAAAAAATCTCTGAGAAATAACAGGACAGCACGCTTTTGTTTCTTGCTACAGCGTTCCATCTTGGCGGGTAAGCGAGGCTGTATCAAAAATAAGACGCGAATCATTTATACGAGATCTTCGCGTCTTATGTAGGACGCGAAGGTATAAACGGTACTGTTCGCGTCCTATTTAAGTCGACGCGTCTTATTTCCTCCCGTATAAATGGCCCTAATATTCTGTTCTATAAATACTATGGAATTCACTACTCCTGCCACTATTTTTCTGTGAACAACGAAAGATTTTCGTCCCTTAAGGTTTTGACCGTAGTAAGTAAATCAAAATTGCTCCAGTCGCGCTATAAATCGAAAGATTTGCAAATATCTAGCGGACAGTAATTTGTAACATTTTTTGTATATAAATCAATGCTTGCTTGCGCTCATGACAGCGAAACGTTGAAAAGCATTTTTGCACTAAATTCCTGAAGATTCCCTACCGGTTCCATTATATAATTTCCTAAAACCTTGTCTAGTCTGCATTAGAGGCAATTTAATTTGGCGTTTGTGCGTTCTTTAGTCCCTGAGTCTCCTTTGGTCTCAATACGCAAATTGAAGACGTAAGACGCTCACCTGTTCACTTCTCGTGTATTCATGCACTTCTGATCCAAAGCGCTTTCAAGGAAAATTAATTACTTTTCTTTCGTTTGATTTTCCAGCACTATGTTCAAAATCGTTAAGCCAATAGTTATATGTGTTTTTGAGAGCATTCGAGCCAACCGTCTGAAAAAAAAAATCTTCTACCCCCTCCCCTTCATATTTTCTTGGGGCTTTAAACCCCCACCCCACCGGAATTTCCAATTACCTCCGTGGTGGGGGTATGGATATTTTCTGGAAATACACAATTCTACTTTTCCAAGAGAAAAACTCATTTTCTCTTGACTTTTCGTATTTTTAACCCACTAAGCAGTAGTCACGAGCGCCTCTATGGCGCCTATTTTACAGACATGTTTCAGTAGAAACTTCTCGTTCTTCAGTGCAAGTGTTACAGATGATGCAAATGTGATTATAAATAACATACATTTTTGTAAAAGTCAGAATCGTCGCTGTATCTCTAAAACTTATTGTGACCTTCCTGCTGTTCAAGCGTCTTCAAATATAGCATGTCACAACTTGAGCGCATGGCAACGGATACTAAGATAAAATACGGCAAATACGTTTCTAAGCCTTTTCAAATATATTTTTTGAGCCCTTTTCAACATTTGCGTCGAACGTGACAGCAAGCCTTTCAACTGAGAAAAGCGCAGTAAACACTTGAAATAACAATATTAATCCACTTTTCAAACCAAACGTACACAAGCGTAATTCGATGAAATCCTCTTAACAGCGATTCCCTTGATTAGTGTTTGGCAAATCTCTATTTTCTTTTCCTACGCAAATCCCTTTTACCAGGAGCCGCCGCGATCAGGTGCTGGGGCATTCCAGACCACGAAAAAATACTGACACGACTAAAAGTTATAGTTCTTATGTAAGTTTAGGTCCATGTTCGTTAATGTTTATTAACTTCGCCATGACTAGCAGATAATCATACATAGTTCACATGTAAAATAATAACAAATGAATAAGTAGAGGATTTGCATGCGTGGAGAGCTTCAGAAATCACGAGGCTTTTGCGAGGGACGCCTCCTCGCGAGAGCTGGAAGATGCGCGAGACGGGATTGGGAACATGATCATTCAATGGCAGGGTGCCTAAGTTCAGTGGTGGAGCATCCGAACAAGTAATCGGAAGGTCCTTTTGGGAGAGCTCAGTCTTTATTTTTGTCAGTCCAAGTTTGCCGGTGTTTTTGACTGAAAATGCAGCTTTCATTTATTCACCAGGCTGAAAGCATGCTACCACATATCTTCCGAGGGGATATGTTATCTATTCCTAACTTTTCTGGCTGAAGATAAAACAGAAACGATTTTAAAAAGTCGTCTGTTTTCCCCAACTTAACGTTTTTTAGTTAATGTCTGGCAAATCTTCATACTTATTCCATGTGTGTATTTACCTAAAAATACACTTCCTTCTTCACAAAGAGAGACGATTTAGTTCTGCCGCACAACTGAAAATTAGGGAGTTTAAGCAAAGACTTCGGCAACGCCAACTCAAACGTCAGTGAATAATGTTTGTCACAGGATTGTGGCTAATTTATGGTTATTCCAGCGCGTTAAACTTGTAAAATATGAACAAACCATCCAGGAACTAAATCTGTATAATCGATGTTACAGAAAACAAGGGGAATGAAAGTTTCGCCGTCGTGTGTTCACGTCCTCCACAAAACTTCACGTTGTTGTTCGAAGAGTAGGGTAACGAAATGTACCAAAGTTCCTAACGCACGTTGCAAAGCCATTGTCCTTGCTAATTAAACCTATTGTTTTGTGACGTTCTCGCTGCCGTTGCCGCAGTCGTTGCTTAAGCTCCCTAATGACCCGCCAATGATTGAATTTTGTAGATTGAGTAAAACTGACTGCGGAGAATTGCTGAAACGTATGAAACGCAAAACGTAGAGATATGATCCCCTCTTAAATTCCAATTCGAAGGAGTCCTTTAACCAGTTCTTTTTCCTGAATTTAACGTCAAGTATAAAGAATTCATCAGCCTCGACGCCCTCGAAACTATTTGAGAACAGTTGCACAGTTTCGCTTGAGCTCAAACTCAAGTGTGTTAAGGCTTGAATACTTTTGATTAGACGACACCCCCCCCCCCCCCCGGCAAAGATTTCAAAGTGCTTCCATTTTCTGCAAATCAGATGACCTATTCTCATCATAAATTTTGAATTAGAAAAGTACTTCACTTGTTTGACCACATGAAAGTTGTCCTAAGTGTCACGTGATATCTCTCGATTAATGACGTCACGGTGCGAGTGGAAATGGGGGACATTTGCACTCAGAAATTCTAAAAACTTTCTGCTTTAAAATGTTTAGAATAACCATTTTAATGTTTTTCCGCCTTTTAATATGGTACAGGTCATTTTCGTTGTGAGATATTTGGATATTAATTATGTCACGTGACCTATTTGTCTTAATTGACCGCTTCCGTTAACACGTGGACATGATTAAAAGGCGGCATGATAAAGCCCTCTATAGGAGAATATAATAATAATAATAATAATAATAATAATAATAATAATAATAATAATAATAAATCCTTCCCCTTAAAACAAAAACATGCCAATTTAAGAGCAAGTCAAGCCTTAATACACTTGAGAAGGATAACAAACGTCATGTATATTAAGCTCGTGAGATTATCCTCATTTCAGTCAGAACTATAGCTGAAACAACACTAAGTACATGCATTGAGTGTTAATACAGACAATCCACAGTTCCCGTAAAAGGATCGCAAGAGTATACCTCCCCTCCCCACACCCCACTCCTGAGGAAAAACCTACAATAATCCTGACTCTTGGTTAAGGTTAATATATGGGCACAATTCACCTGGATATAGACGTATAAACGGAGCTAGACTAAGCAGACTACGATGTATTTTTCTTGGCTTTTCTCTCGCGAAACTTCTCCGCGGTGGGACGGTGAGGGGAATGCAATGAAAACAGGCCTGAAAAAGCTCGCGCGCGCAAAACGAGAAATTTTTCAGTTTCTTCTCTTTTATCCGGTTGTCGTTTTTTCGTACCCTCGTTCCGTTTTTCTGTTTTTTTTTTTTTTTGCGTGTGTTCGCCGCATTTTGTGTAAAGAACGCAGGTTCAGGGAACAATATTCTAACTGACTCATGAGTTGAATACTGATGGTATGAAAGTACAGCAAGCAAAGATTACTTATTATCGATCGTAATAGGAGGCTAGGGACTCGCGGCGAGTCCTTAGCCTCCTATTATGATCGACTCCCACGCGCGCGTACACGATCACGCCTTGGTTCGTGATAATACACCACTGCGTAGCTAGAGCATCACAGCAAATGAAACCTTTCAGTGCGTTTTATTAAGCTTAGATTTCTTCCGTCAAAAAACCAAATGCTATCTATTCCTGATTTATCAGTACAAGAACATAACTATGGGATCTGACTCATACAGTTCATGTATTCAGCGGTGTCATACCAAGAGCATGCGCTTCCCTCTTCGTTTTTCACACAATAGGAATGGCGCCATTTGCAACTCTGGTAAAATTCCCACAGTGCGGGTACATCGCATCCCTTTAGATGAGGCTTGCAAGATTTCCAAAAGCACGGTGTGATTTGGCACTCGCAGTTTTGAGCATAAATCCCGCTGATTCCCGCGCGATATGCTGGCGTGACTGCAGACCACAGCTCAACCCAGCTTCCTGCATTTATCAGAATACTTCCATTTCTTGGTTTCCCTGTGAGAAGGTACTCAGCGCCTTTCGTTAGTGGTTGTACACCGTCAGCATAGGCTCGTATCAGCAAACTGACTTCGCCGGAGCCATTGACTTGAACTCCGTTAACTACCTTTGTTTGGTTTGAAACAAGCAGATCGCCTCCTTTGTAGATTTGTAGGATTTTTAACTCATACACGCGAATCACATGTTTTTCACCTTCCTCTGTGTGGTTTCTGGGCAAAACCTTGGCGTGAATCGCTAAAGATACGAAAGAAAAAGAATTTACCTCAGCCACAGTTGCGCTGGCGCGGTTGCTTTTGCCTTCAATTCAAATCCTTTGTTTTGCTTGTTTGTTTGTTTGTTTTTTTTTTACTTGATTGTCTTTATTCTGTTTTACTAGCTAGAATATTTGGCAGTGTCCTTTTTCGTTTCATGTTCTAGTTTTGTTCCAATTTATTCCAATAAAAAGCTTACGAAATGTTAAAAAATTGTACGGATGTTGTCACTCCTGGCCAGAGTTGAAATGCTCAATTCTTTCCGGTATACAATCTGTGGGCGTACATACAGTGCCAACTTCACTTCCCGCTGAAAACGTACCCCCCGTACTGATCTTCCGGTGTTGTGGTGTGAAATGGAAAACTAACTTCCGCCGTAACTTGTGGCACTGAAGTCCCTTTACGGAGATTTAAACTCATTTTTCACCGAAACGGAACTTGATAATGGTCGCGAACATGTCCGTGGAACAGAATATAATGTATCTCCGCACAATTCTACACCCGCATGCACGTCTTCTTCTATTATCCAGTTAATTAGTATCTTTGAGTGAATTTTCAGCAAGCGAGCTGGCCTGCGAATAAAACCGTCTCTCATCGCACCCGGCCTCTAGGGGCTGTATTCGCAGGCTACAAGCGAGCTTGAGCAGTGTATTCCGGTTGGATTCTTTACTAAATTTGGCAAAAAAGGATGGAAGCTTTAGCATTTATTATTCAGTTGATGTTCCCTTTCTCAAATCCCACCTGTACATTTTTGTGTCTTCCTGGAACAAACGAAATAAGAATTAAAGCTTTCTCTATCATATGGAATTTCATAGAGTCGACTGATATCTCTACAGAATAATGCTTGTTTTTATCGCAGTTAAATCTCGATATCAGAGACGGCGAAAGCCCGTTGAACAAGCTAAAAGTGATGAACAATGAAAAATAATACCTATGAATCAAGCACTCACAAATCAGTTCCCTGTTATGTTATCCGCTGTTTTTCTCACCACCCTACAATCACTAGCAGCTTCTTAATTTAATGACGATTTACCAAGCTCTGATTTTAGCGGTTATGATAGTTGTCAGGGATTTTTTGTCACAATTTTCGTTCCTTCGCGGGTAATCATTGGCTCTCTCGGTGAGCTTGACCTTGGGAACTTAACCCCTTATAATTAAACCTTATAACAGATATCTGATAAGAAGAGGAATACAATGCTGTCCCGGGCCACGTCTGCAACATATACTATTATTTAAAATGTCTTTCCCTTACCGATATCTGCTGCGCATAATTGTTCTTGTGGATGTTGCATAAAATTGGCTTGCTCATTTTTGATAGTGTGAGGTTTTCCTCCGACGCTCAACAGCATGAGGGCGGACAGGAGAATCGAACCAAGTCTCGTTTCGTCTCTGACAAAGTGAATCATCCTCGATGTTTACGAAATACGATGAGTTTCTGAAGATCAGGGAGCTAAAACACGCTTTATGTTTTGGTACAAAAGCGTGTTGCGGAGTGTTATCGATCTGTTTACATGCGTATTTCCGGTAGTCACATTCAATCCAAACTACCATTACCTCGCCCCAAGGTTCCTCCTAATCCATCATTACGTCTGACGTCATTATTCCACGTCACCCCAAGTACTGTAACATATAGTACGCACGTTGCACGAACACAAAATGATATAGCCTGCACGAAACGCCCCTAGCGACCGTGAGCGATGAGAGGCGGCTGTGTCTGCAGGCTAAAAATGATAACGCTACTTCTGTTAGCAAAGCAAAGTTCGAAGGAAAAGGTTGGAATTTGGCCTCGTTTCAAGTGAGCAATTTTGCGCTCGTCCAAACGATCGTTGACAAGACTGTGAGGCAATTCGATCAAGACTCTGGAGAAGAAAGTGTTGTGGTCCGCGAAAACATGTTAGGGCGTCACACTGTTAACCTGGTGGCTCCAGTAAATGCAATTGTCTCAACAAGCCAAGCACATGTATAACAAATATGTATCGATAATACACTCTTTTAATATAAGAACGTCTAATTTTGGGGCTGCGATCTCTCACACAGACCGACAAAAGAAAAATGAAAATTAGCAAAATAAAGACGTTCTTAACTGGCTCTCAGCCTGGGTATGTTCTCAGTATGTTCTTAAAATGTTGGTTAATCTCAGCCTGAACGTTCTTATAAAAAAGGTTCTTTTATATATAAAAAGTGTACCTACGACAGCGGGAAGCGGGATTGAAAGGTAAAGGAAGAGGGATTGAAGATGCGGGAAGCGGGATTGCAGGGTAAGGGAAGCGGGATTGAAGATTCGGGAAGCGGAATTGTAGGGTAAGAGAAGCGGGATTGTAGGGTAAAGGAAGCGGGAAGTGGTGATGTTGGTTACTATCCCTGCTGTCCTTAACAAGAGGTCCATATAAATAGGTTAGGTGTTAATTAGGTTTCCATTGGTTAAAGTACAACTTTTGCTAGACGTACCCCTCATGGGCTCCTCCCCCCCCCCCCCATGATTGATTGTCAAACATAAAGAAATGAACAAGAGCATGAGGAAAGTCTGCCAACAGGCTTGAAACATTCGGTGGCATGCTCAGTTGCAAACTTGAGAGTATCTATTCAGTGTCAAACGTTACAGCCAGGTGGCATGACTAAATGTTTGTCTACCATCCAAGGGAGTAAATGCCATCAAGATTTACAACATTGCCTGGATTTTAGAGGATTTTTTTGTTTGAGTAACTGTTTATTTTAGAATTAAAGATATACTGAGGTCGCGTGGCTGTAGACTTGTTTGTTGATTTGCCAGAAGCTAAGACTGAGCCTTGTTCTGAGGAAATAATCCTTTTGACAATTGCTTCCAAGCGTGTGAACCATCTTGCATAATATAAGTACAGCACCAAATGAAAGTACTGCTGAAACGTTTATGTATCAAAAGTCGCACTTAAGGATTTCGATTTTATCCAGAGTCTTAAAATTTAAAATGCTTAAAGCACATCACATACTTCAAAGCTTAGGGGTTACGGGAAACAGATAATGACGACTTTATAGATTTCAGGGATACTTCAAATTCTGCTTTACCAGGTTCATGGATAAATCATTGCCGTGTACTGCCCGGTATCTGAAGAAACGCAGTTTGTTCGTCGGTCATCATAACTAATATTACAAGTTCTCTGTCGACGTCACAAGAGCGAAGGCTGAATAAATTCTGCACGAAAAAAATGAACGATCATGTCGTTTTAGTTTATAAATATCTCCAACAACTGGATTAACGGTTGTATCAACATGGCAGCTTTAATACAATCTGGCTTACCAGGTGATTGTGAATCATTCAATAGACTTACAACTCCCGGATTTGCTTTAACAATTAAGTCTGAACCAGACTTTAATTTTGACTGAGCGGATCTGCAATTATAGCATCCAGTTAGTTACTTAGAGAGAGAGAGAAAGCTGATTATGTAAATGACAACTGAGGAACGAATTGCTCTGCAAGGAAAGTTCTGAACAAGGGCTGCGAAGGAGGCTACAGTTACTTAGGTTATCTTTAACGATTTGAAAGCCTGAAAGAATGAAGGTCTTTCGCAAAACTGTTTATATTATTTGTCACGGTATTGCTAATAATCTAGGGCAATTCTTGATTAAAAATGACTCCTTTCTCTGGAATTTTTAAGGATAATCAAGGTTTTTTCTCTATAAACGTGAGCAGTGCTCTAAAGAGAGTGGGTTATCATCTGCTTAAGCTGAACGAATCCTGTTCTGGATTGGTCTTAATAGCTATAAGATTAATATATTTGAAGGGCATTCATTACATTCACCGAGAATTGTCTTATAAGCTTTCCCCTAGGACAATGAGTTGTGTTAGGGTGACTGTCGTTTTACTTAAATATTAGAAAAATTGACCTCGAAATAATTTGGGGAAACAACACTAAGAAAATATACTTGTCTGTTTGTTTTTGGTAACCTTGCCAATAAATAATTTCAACGACAACCTTAAAGAATTCTAGAAATGCAAAGAATAGATTCGGTACAATTACAAAGGAAATCGCGTCTAAATGAACGTTCGAGAAAATTGTTTCAAACTACATAAGGTACCCTGAAGGATATTACGAAATTAGTTGTCGAATTGTGTAAGGGCCTGTTTATATGAGGTTTTTCAGCCAGGTTAGGCGGACAGACCCGCTTTACCGGGCTGGCTCGGCGCATGCCTTATTTCTTCATAAAATTTTGGTTGTGTTTATATGAGAAGGCGGGCTGCCCACCTCTAAAATAATTTTATTAACACTATACACAATGAAACTACAATATTGACAAGTAGAAAATTTGATTCGAAGCTAGTTACAAGTGCATAAGATAACTCGTCTTCACGACGTACATTTAATGGTGTTCGTAAATGAACACATAATCTTTAAGTTAATAAACACTCTGTGAAGAGTTACGTCGAACTGTGTTCAGTGATGCACTTTTACAGATCGCTTAATTCATCTGAAATTGAACAGCACGTTAAATTTTAAATTTCCTTGGTCAAGTTACAGTAACGCTGAAATAAATGTGAACATTAAGACCAAGTGAAACGAACAACACCTTTCAGTTGCGACTGTTGCGCGCATTACAGATGCACACGCTACAAATTTTCATGTTGCAGAAAGAACACATCGTTTCTACTTTGTGGAGGGGGGACAGGGGGGCGCGAGCTCGAGAGAAAAGGGGCGGAAATGAGAGGAAGGGAAGCGGGAGTTATTAAAGGGGGCGGGAGAGAAATGATATATCGGAGGTGGGAGCAACACAAAAATATTCGGAATCTCAGGATAAAAAGGTCTGGGCGGGGAGGGCAGGGTACCTGGAAAGGGAGATTTTGACCCACCCACCCACCAAGCCCTGTCCCCCTACTTTTGCAATAGTATTACCTGCAACAAAGTTGAAAGGAAATGTTGCTTGTTTTACTTGGCACTTTATCGGTCCAGAAAAACTTGCGAGCACCATGACTGCCATAACGTGTCGATTGCCTGTAATCAGGAGTTCGTTTTGATTCGTTTATTGTAACAGCAAACGCTTGCTCTTTAGCTAGCTTAGCAAAATCTGTCGAAGTGTTAACTCTACAGCGCTTGCAGCCATAATATCATTGTTCAGTGTAAGCAATTAACATAAAAAGACCCCTTGAATTCTCGTGTTATGCTCATACCCAAGTTGTCCAGGTTGCACAGAGTTCCTTAAAATATGGCTCAAATGACTTCTTTTCAAATGTGACGTTTCCAATGTTCGCCAACATTTTGCTGCGCTTGATCAAAAAATCGACAGGCAGTTTTTCAGGATTCATCGCAGGTACACTTGAGAATATATTACAATTATTACATTACAAATATGTCCTTCTTCCAGACTGATGACTCTAATAACAGCCGACGTAAAATGTCGCCTCGTCGAGGACGAACTGCTATAGATTAAGAGTATTCCAAAATTACTGCGATCGCAAAGTTTCACGGGATTCTCTTGAGACACTTCTTATAATCACTTGTTATTCGCCATGCGCACTTGTTGCCCTGCCAGTCACTCGTGCAGTAAGAAAACTTGCTCTTGCAAGTCTCCTTCATAGGTGCCGCCCACTCAACCTTGTCACATCCCTTCAGCATTATGTTACAGTCGCTGCCAAAACACATGCCGACTTGACACATACAGTTCTCGCCATAAAACCGTCTGATTCCCGCGCGCTGTTTGCGTGTTATCTGCGACCACTCCGTCCGCCACTTACATCCGCCAGTGCGAAGCCTGCGGTTTAGAATCTGCCCCGTCAGGAGGTATACGGTTCCGTTACGGAGCGGGACGTTGCAGGACGAAGCGCGGGCTGGCGTGTACAACTTAGCACGCAGAGTTCGTTTTCTTGATCCGTACACCTCTACACCGTCGGTGTTGTTGATTTCCAAGGCTCCTTTGTAGATCTTTAGTATTCTCAATGTGTACACTTGTTCTTGGATGAATTCCGCTGGGATGTTTTCTAACAGAGTTGTCTCCGGTGATTCGGTTTGCAATGGGGCTTCTGTCGATTCAGAAAGGACTTTGGCTCGTATCACTGTCAAAAAAAATCAAATCCAATAATTAAGATCCTATTCTTTAAAAGTTATTTGGAACGTTAAAATATATGATTTTGTTAATTTTTCACTGATTGCTGCCGCATGCATTTTTTTGTGGAAATGTGATACAACTTGGTAAATGCTCAATCGGGACTCAGGAAAATGTAGATTACTATGGGAATTACACTTATACGGTCCTGACTGTAGCTGAGCTCATAAACTTTGTGTACATAAAGTGTCGCTATTAAAGTGTGTTTAAAAACTTTCAATGTTGCATTGTATTCAGAGAAAGAAAACTCTTTGCTCTTAGAATTTAGAGTGATGAGTTTGTGTTTTGAACAATGCTTTGTGGCCTGTTTCGATTCTTAGCTAAATTTGGTTTCATTTAAAACCATGGCCAAAGGACTTGGCGGCAGGAAAATCAAAGGTACAGAATTTCGTGGTCTGGAATTCCTATTTCGTGACTGGGAGTTCACTGTCAACGAATTCTGTCAGTTTCAACTGCTTGACGCTGCGAAAACTCAAACTGGGTTGTCTCGTAACAGCTAAGCCCTTGTTAGCAGTTTTTAATATAACGATACAATGCCAATTCATGGAAGACGTTTCAAGATTAAAACGAATTGAAGAAACAATATGACTTGTGTTAAGCTGTTGGAAATTTTTATTCAGGTATCCCCTTTGTTATTGGAGATTTCCTTTTTGAAAGAGTATTTCATTATTCTCTTAATCCTCTAATTCCGTGGATTGTCCAAGGTTTAATTCTTTACACAATTTCAACGAAATGGCCAAGCAATTATAGGATTACATTTTTTAGCCATGATATCGAGTAATGTGTTATCAAAAAGGTTTGAAGGATGACAGCTTTTCTGGAGCTTCTTTTGCCTTAAGTGCAGAAATGGCTTTGTCTTTAGCGGTATGGGCCATTGTTTCAGCTGATTGTTGTATGGCTCACGGGCAGTTAATCAAGCCAGTAGTGTGATCCGAATGAATCTGAAAATAGCTGAGCTTTATGGCACTTTGCTAAATAGCGACCAACGTATACTTTCTCGCTCTTTCTCAAACCTTGCACGTAAAGCAATTTGTTTTCACCGCATGTTATGGGATTAAGACCGCAAAAAAACATGTACCGATCTAGAAGGTGGCATTATCGTGGCGGATTTTAGCTATACATGTACCACGCAGTAGCCACCGATCAGACCAAATTATACTTAGAAATATTGCAGTAGGTTTTTCTTCTATACCGTTACGAACCTTTCAAAGAATGCACCAAACTACTAAGACCTAGCTTCTTTCAAAACGCCGTCAGAATGTCTTGAATTTCGACTCGTTTGTTCATTTCATAAATCTTAACGTGTTAATTCCCCTTGATGTAATCCTTTTCCTACATTATCTCCTTTGATAACTTACGATAAGCCTCTATCTTCACGAAAAAGTTTGCTCTACAAGTTCATTCTCATGACAACCATCACGGACTCAATCGTTCCCACAGAATACGGCGTTTGCGTAGTCCAATGCGTCATATCTGGGAAATCAGTGTCTTTCCTTAATTAAGGTCAACGTCTTTGAGACTACCACGGCGAGCATAATGCGATTTTATTTTCTCAATTTGAGTAATCTGCTATTGAGGCGGGATACAAAATTGACATCATTAGCAAAGATGAAACCAGTCGTTAAGATTAAAGAACTGAACTGGGTCAAAGACGGAATTCAAGCCGAAGATTATGGTAATACAATTATCACCAGTCGCTGCCTGATGAATGGGCTGCCTGATGAATGGGCTCCCTGTGTTGCCATCCAGGAACACTCCATTTAATTCGGTATTTTTTAATGAAAAACAAAAAAACAAAATTTAAAGCATGATGATACGCACTGTACATATATTATCATTACCCATTCCTTGACTGCGTTTAGTAACGCCTCTGTCTCGTTTATTTTCTTTACCGACCGACGCTTCAGTCGACATTGGACTATGTGGAATGGACTTGAACTTTGATATTTTTAGAAGTCCCATTACCGTCTGCTGACGTCCAAGAATTTTTATTGTCGGGATTTTTTCGCATGGATTTTGAAACTTAATTTCCGGTGTCCACTTGAGAAAATTTCAGTTAGCTACAAGAAAACTAATGCTCGGTGAATTTTTTTTAATGGTCGCATACTCAGAAATAAAAAGACTGTATTCATGTGAGAATAATTTGTCACCAGACTCTACCAGTGCAAATCATTATTACTTTCGTTTGAGCTGCATTCTCAGTGTTATTTACCGACTTTCTGCATTCGTAAAGGCAAGGGTGCAGTCGTGAATCAGTAAAGTACTGCTCGAAAGATACACTATATCTTATCCTCGATCACAAATATAAAACCGCCTTGTTCAGCATTATGAACCGAACCACGTGAAAGTATTGCTTAGTCGCTTTCATTTGAATCAGGATTTCATCCACAGGCTCATCTTCAAACAATTTGCTATGCACTTCAGGCTGTGGGTTTCCGCGCGTGCAAAAAGCGTGCGTGACTACAGTTTATATCGCGTGACTATCTAAAAAGCGATTTTCGCATATTTTTCTTCATTCTCGCATGGTCTGACTCACGCAAATAATTCAACTGCTTATGATGTCTTTTCGGCTGAAGCAGTCTATGAACAAGACGCCTTCTAACATAAAACCTTAATTTCTTAACGATTTAAATCATTTCAATGATTCGGGATGTTACGTTTCTCAGCGCTCTCGTGGAAGGGAATTTCCGGTGACTCGCTAAGTGGCTCTTATCAGGCCGGCCAACTGGAAAACATGGACTGGACTCTGGACTGGACTCTGGACTGGACTCTGGACTGGATCCTGGACTGGACTTTGGACTGGACTATATAAAAAATTAATATACGCTGAACAACAAAAATATAAAATACCTGGCCGTCTATGAAGTTATGTGGCTTCTTATCACTACAGTTATTTCAAACCACTACACTCTCCGAAAGGAGCTCTTGTTCTGCACACTACAATATAAACTCTAGGTGTATACCAAGACTCGCTCCCTTGAGGAAACACGTCCATATTGTCATATCTAGCACTCTATATTGCTCTTTATTTGTAATCTTGTTGTTGTTTATTTTACTCTCAAGTTTAGTCACCACGGATAAAGGACCACCCCTATAGTGAACATTTTTATCACGTTGCAGTTCTTATCACACAAACGTTCATTTCACACGAAACCACACTAATGTAACTGTACCGATAACACTTAAAAGGTTGATGACAGTACTCTTTTTCTGGTGTATGTTGGCTTGTACTCCAGTATCGATGGTAATTTGTGAAAGACGATAACTGCAAAAATATGCGAAAAAGAAAAGAAAGTGACGAAGCTACTCTACATTCTTGTGCAGTTAATTTGTGCATTGTATAGAATGAGAATAAAGTAGCGAACGAAAAAGGACGATTGTCTAATTGGTACAAAGGCTATTTATTCCGTTACATTTAGAGGTGTTAAACACTTCCGAAACGAAAAGATATTCCTGATAAGATATCTCAAAGCAAGAGAATTTTAAGGCGTTGTGGCTCCCTCCCTGTTGCGTATGCCTCTGTGCATCGTTTTCGGCTAGTGTCTTGAAGGCATCTATCAGATTGCTCTTCTATTTGATTAAATTTTAGCTTGTACGAGTTCGCGCGATTAATTTTTCGGTATATTTTTGTAACATGGACGAAAGTCCTAAGACAAGTACTAACTACGCTGGAGTTGTAAGCGAAATGGACTCAAACTCTGATCATGTGAAACGTCTCGTAGCTGGCTGACGGCGTACCAATTGGAAAATGAAGAGGAGGCCACGCCTATTGCTTTGGCGGAATCGCTCAAAAGTGTCAAGGTAGTTAATTAGTTTTGTTGTCCAGTTTTAACATGCAATGATTTTCATCTTTTGTTGCCCTTAGTAAGCGACCATCCTTGTTTCTGATAATGCATGCTTCGCTGTTCACTTAGGAGGAACGAATCAATTCTTCCAGTGACGACGATGACGATGAATACTTTAACAGGCTAACACCTGGCTTAAAATGTTTTGCTCAATTTGTAGTCCTGTCTGGTTCAATTATAGTAATAGTGCGCGAAGCGATCGCACTTAACATATCGAATATATTGAATTGGACTACATTCCTAACATTCTTTAGACAGCGCACGCATGAGATATATCGTCGTCACAGCATTCACGTAATAGTAACTTGACTTGATTTAAAGTTACTGGGCAGCATTGTTCGATTTTTTCGTTTAAGTTCCTTTTGAAAAAAAATGCATTCTCAAAACGTGTTGAAAGCGTTGAAAAAATTCCCCGCTGGTTAATAATTAAAAAGAAATGGTTAATCGTTATATTATTACTTAAATATTAACTTCGTTTAATAAAGTCCAGTCCAATGTCCAGTCCAGGGTCCAGTCCAGAGTCCAGTCCAGAGTCCAGTCCAGAGTCCAGTCCATGTTTTCCAGGTAAAAGGTCCAGCTTTCAAGATCTATTTATCTTCACAATAAACCAGGTTATATTATAGGGGATGCTGTTTGTTATGTCTACCGTCTGGGATTATAGCCAAGGAAGCCTTGGTTGCCATCTACATTTCCTTTGTGAAAGACATTTGCAGCCTATTCCGCCCTCGGAAAATTCTATCGGATTATCTAACCCATTCAAAATATTTTGGCGTTCGCCTATATTAATCTAGAGATTTAACTCGCCTTGTCGAGTCATGCACTTATGGTTAAGAATTCGAGATATCACTATCGCTTAAAAGTTTCAATTTGATTGAAATTTTCCTGTGGCCAACAAACCTGGTTATGGAAGCAACGCATATACGGTACTGAGTTGAAAGTGCTTTCAATCAAAAGGAATTCTGACTTGTAAATTCTTGAGTTTCCTCATCAAATCGTATTAGCAACAATAGACATTAATTCCATTGATAAAAGATCAACTCTTGTCTCTTAACGTGATTGTAGTTCTAACACCACATGTAAGGTATGCCTCAGTAATGCAAAGCAGTAGGGACTGCCAAAGGCTTTTTTTTTATTTCGCACGCGATCAAGTGTTTTGAGATCGATGAAAGTAATGAACACCAAAAAAGTAATCGTTGACACGTTTCCACCTTTATGGGTTTCAACAGAAATGTCCTTGCAAACTTCTCGAGCCTCTCGGGTTCATCCAGTGGTGAAATACAGTGTTCCATTTTTTTCCGCGTGAAATTGAAAGAAAAGTGTTGGTGATTCCGTAAGATGTGCGAGGCCGTAAGTTGCGGTTGTGAAATGCTTTGGACCAGTTGCGCGCAACGTGTGAATGTGCAGACGTGTTGGGGCTTTTCAAGCACGCGGCTATACAGTACAAGATATTTTAAACAATAGAGGTAAAACATAGTTACAATAACACTTACCAAAAGCTGAATCGCAGTAGTCATTTTGTGGGTGACTTGGCAGGCACGAGCAAGCAAGGCAAGCTACGGTCAGAGCGTTGCAAAGCAAAAACGCAAAAAACAAAATGATCCATCTCAGTTCTCACGAAAATGGTGCGTTTCCAAGACGGATGGAGCGTTCAAATTTTAAAGACTTGCTGGTCTCCTTGTAGCGTCGAAATCAAATTTTACTCTCCGCTCGTTAAACGTAACGTCGTTTGCTGTCCTCCTCTTGGAGAGCCACGTCCGACATCGAAAGTCCTTTTACAGTGAGCATTTCCTGTCGACGAATTTGTAAGTGATAAAACACGTGTGTCGTTTACGCCAACGCACTCATCGTCTGTTATAAAATGTGGGAATATACATGTTCCTTAGGGGTGACGTAACTTGACGACCTTGTAAGATTTTGGTGTAATTCAGCAGCGGTTACTGGCTGGATTTAATTGTAATAAGAAAGAAAATATATGAACTTGGATGCAAAAATCGGCTTGCCGCGTGTGGTAGCTGATTTCCTTTAAGAAGGGGCGTATAAGCACTTTCTAGCGGTTTTTCCATCTAAACTGATTCTCTGGAATGTTTTGCTGTGAATTGTGTTGCTCCAGTGGTTCAGTGTTAATCGAGATAAGCACACAACGGAAATTGAAAGCTAATAGAAATTAAAGGCGGAAAAATACTTCGAATAACGCTCGTTTTGGGGCTGTGGTTCAATATTTTTGTTCGTTTTATACTTCCATGTTTGACGTGGGCAAACTTACGAAAGTGATATTTTCTCGTTGCAAGTTAATCTCCCACTGAGTAATAGCTATTCTGTTAAAACTGCAGGACCCTTCGAATCGTGCTAATTGTATCTGTTACCAGGGAAGAATTTCTTTGGTTTTCGTGCTTCGAGAACTGGTAAAAGTGAAGAAGTCGTTAAGATCGAACACTAAACCGTGTGTGTTTCCTTTCACTTTAAATTGCTTTTTCCTTAATTCATATTTGTGGTCAGGCGAGCTTCCGCGCGCAGTATTGGCTGGCTGCTGGCTCGGCTCTCTGCCAAGCATCTTTCACATCTCTCAGCTATTTAAGTTGTTGTTAAGCGACATCTGAGAGAGTTAATTAAGGAGCTGAAGATTTGAAATAAAGCCTACACGTGCTCTGGGACTTACACGAGCGAATAAGCAGGTCAGGCCCTGTATGTCTTGACCTGAAATTAAAATAAACACACCATTTCGTCATTCAGTTTCGCTGCTATAGTATTAACCTTCTTAAAAGTCAGTGAAAATGAAATCTCGTATTTTCCCGCCATTTCAAGTATTTCGTTGGGTAGGGTGGCATAACATAAGAGCGGTATAAAGGAACATCTGGTGTGCTTCGTACCGCTAGCTAGACATGTACATCAGTTAACGCTAGCAGGGTTACTTCAAAGACGAAGTCTCCTTGACTGATATCAAGACAAGTATTTTCTGTGCAACTCAAAACACTTTTTATGTACTGAATTTTTTTCCCTGACTGTTGCAAGTCTAAATTTGATTTCTCTTTGGCTATAGCTGAACTCGAAACGGCCGGCTGACATAGTTCCGTCGTTGACGAATCAGTTCAAGTCGTTCTGACCGTTTAGACTGTGGTTAAAACCCTGCTGAGGCTTACGAAAAACAAAAATGACATTCGTACATTTTCTTAAGTAGCAGGTGCGTGGGAGTTTTTTTCCTGTGGTACTGTTTATTATACTGTACAATGTGTCTATGTTGACACGAAAGTTACTGAAGTACTGTGGTACTTTTTTATCACGCAGAATAAAACTTGTCGTCACTTTTTAGGGAGTCTGACTCTCCATGTATGAAATATTCGCAGTATAGTGTTGCAGCATAACAAAAGTATTACTAAATGGAGATTTGCTGATGAAATATTGTGTAGTTCCTCTCGATCTTCTCAGCGGTTTGCAGCTTGGTCGGTTTTGCTTCTCGTTGATCACCTCCGTGGCCGGCTTCCAGATTGCCGCTTCTCTCGGCGTCTTTCCATGAATTAGAACTGCATTCTATTTTCATCATAACCACGCTTTGTACGTCACAGCCTATTTAATATAAGTGCAGTTAAATCAGTTAAATTGCACATCTTGCATTTTTCGGCATCGCGTTAACCATACCTTTCTCCGGCGCTGTTATCTTTTCGTCCTTGCTGCGTGTTTGTGGTAAACCGTTCACTTGCCGCTATGCTTTTATTTATTATTGTAGCTTCTTTTTGCAACAGATTGTATTGAGTCGCAAATCTATTACTACCACAAATATCAACTCGGTTTCTCTCATTCCGATGGCAACTGCATTAGTCGGTATAAAAACGCTAAAACCTTTTAATTAACTCGCAATGCTCATATTTGCATGAAACAATCATCTTTCGCAACTGAAAGTAGACGTTTCCGCAGGTTTGGCATCATTATTTGAGGCTCTTTGCCAAATGCATGATCAAGGCAGGTACAATTTCTGTTGTTTTTAACCAATTCTCTTCTCTTGAAATTGACGATTTGCCCAAGTTGCTCTAATCGCAATTTTGTGGTTTTCCGAGAATCAGGTGATGTTTGCCAAAAGTACTGAATGAATTTGTTTAAGTTGGTTTTGGAAATAAATTCAAACGTCCTGATGAAGCGCTTTTACAAAACGATCTGCATTAGACATCCTTAACCTGATAAGACCGACCAGCAGATATCGTTTTGGAAATCAATTATCCTACGAAATGGCGCGGAATATCGCTTGAACGAGGCCGTAGGACGAGTTGCATAGGTAAAATCAGGCGATATTCCGCAAGATTGAGCAGAATAGTTGATTTATTATTCAACACATTAATAACAAAGCAATATTTTCTGCGTTTATTACAAAAATGCTGGAAAAGCTGTCATTTTTCTCCGTCACACATAAAATTTCGTGTATCTCTGAATATCTAATATTTGGACATTGTCACACATCATCTTTCCTTAGATACTTAATTTATTTCTCACGCAGATTAAAATAAACTTACAGCACAAATTTCTTTGCTGTCGATCTGTTTGAAAATAAAGCTAAAGAGTGCGTAAATCACGCATACAGTCACCAATTTCACTGGTTTATCGCATAAAGAAACACGTTCTTTACTGATAAGGATTCACTTTGGTCTACTTGACGTGCGCGCTACAAGCACTGAAAGAGCTAGCTTATCATAATAAGGGAATATTTTGATACACGATTAACAATAAAAATCAGCGAAAAAAACAACGTTTAGGAGCCATCTTGACTTTATTTTCAAGCTGGCTTCGAAATGTCGTTTATTTTCGCCGATTCAGTAGCTAATCATGGCCTAAATATATTACTACATCATCTCACACGATGTGCAGGCAGCCTACCGATTGTTATTACCTATCTGTTCTATTTATTTACGCAGAAATGTTCTGATTCATTTATTTATTAGTAAGATGTACTAAACAAAAAAGCGTGTGATATTTTCTTGTTGCAGTCGGCATCAGCTTGTATCTCATTTTTTTCGGGTAAATTTTTGTAGAGTCTGCTGATTTTGCGGGAAGCATATTTAAGTCGGCGGCACGTTTTGCGGACAGAAATAAAAACCCGCAAAAGTAGTATACGCTTGCACCGCGCATGTGATAAAGCTAAGTTGTCACGTTCTCTATATGTCGCAAACTTATGCTATCTTATAACGACGTCATAAGGAATGTTCGTTCCGGCCTAAAGATGACGAAATGCTACAAGTTACTATATTGAGCGAAGTCATTTGCTTCAAGTTGCTATATTAAGGAAACTTCCTGTTTTCTTTAAGTAACTATATCAAGGGAAGTTCGTCTTATAAAGGAAACGGGGTTACCAAGAGGACAGGGATACAAACTAAAGGCCGTCACTTTTCGCTGCGTCTTTGTTCATGTGATGGTTCGCTCGAGAGGTGCCGAAATCTTGTTAACACCTTCTCTGTTCCCATAATCGCGGACCAACTGAGCGGCGGCGGCAATATTAATGCATAACTGTTTAATTATTTAATAATTTCTTTATCAGTCGTCATGGCACGATTAATTATTGTGAAGGCGTGGACCGCAACATCCGAATTGTAGTTTTGTATTGAAATAACAACGGAACTATTCCGAAAATACCAAAAATGGCACGATATGAGACAGGGACAGAATACGGAAGTTGACAGAAAAATGAAGACTAATATAAATAACTGGTACAGTGGAATGTGATCACTATAGGCTTAATTGACTCATAGCTGGAGCTAGGATATTGCCCAGTGAAATCATCATCTTAACAAACATTTGCGTACAGCTGAAACCCTTGAAAATTCAGCTGTTACAGAAAACACAAAGTTGTAGCTTACCAACTCAGCTTCACATAATTGAGAATTAACAAAGCAGCCTTCTCTTCAAGCTAAAAGAGGTTCGACTCATCAAGACTACAGCATTTATTTAAAAAAGTCAAAACTAAAAAATGGCAGCGTTAGGCTGATGTGGACTTTTACATGATGATAATTAATTAATTAATAATTAATAAAGAATAGTTAAAAGTAATTATGTACATTTTAAAAGATGGCTGTATGCAAACGAAAATAAGATAAAATATTTAAAAAAACTGTATCCATACATATCAGTTAAGATAAATTCATATGCAAATGAAACAATGGTTTAAAAATATACAATATACTTTGCTGTAGTATGACAAGGGTAAAATTGTTGCACACCAAAAGCAGCGAATGATTCCCCGACGGACGCAACTTTATTGTTAATCTCGCAAATAGTTCTGAAAATACTCGAACGCAAGGCTTCTGCTTTTTGATAGGAAAGACTGTTAATGTTCCAAACCTTTTTGCAAAACCCAACCTATTTTAAATTTTTCTCCAATAAAGTCCTGCCCGAAATACAAAGTTCTTTGAACAACAACAAGCCCAAGGCCTTTACGGTATAAAAAACGTGTCAGCTTAGTTCTAAAGAGACCTAGCTATCACATTAATAAATGTAAGCTGCCAACTTTAAGAAATCTCTTCATATAAAAAATGAGAAGTTGACAGATAATCCCTTCTCGGGTCCCTTGCAGGTACACAGAGAATTCACGGTGTTTCATTTCAGTTGTTCTTTATGATCATGATAGAGTTCTTATGGTGTAAAGTTGCAATTGTTCAGTTGATGACACGTCAGCAAAACTACTGTAAAGCCTCGTTGTGAAAAAGAGGCCTGGTTAACATCTCCACAGGTCTGGTTTAGCGTCTACTGAATCATGTGACCGGCTGGTATGTTAGCGCTTAACCGCTCCAATCTCCAACGTCTTTGTTTTGTCTTGCAGTTAATTACCCCGAAGTTTCCAGTCGTTGTCAAAGTCGGCCACGGGAATGGAGGCTACGGAAAGGTGAAGAAACCGGTGTTAACTGACTGAATACCAGCCAACCTGTTATTAAATTATGTAATTTTTTTTTGTTAATTATATAATTTGTCTCGTTGTTGCTGTACATGTCATAAAAGTCAAGACAGCTTATTGCATACCAGGCCGTATTTCAAACTTTCACTCTTAATAGACTCAAAGTTAACCAGAAAAATCTCAGATCTTGTTGGGCACAGGTTACATTTTCCCCACAGAACTTAAACATAACTACAGAGCGTTTTATAAGGCCGGCGTTGATGATTAAAAAACAAGAACCATTATACCAGTCGTTAATTTATTTTCTATCAAAACTACTTATTTATTGCCGCACCAGACATTCTTTAATCTTCTTTTCCGTCGATAATTATTTTACGACCGGAAAGATCCCCAGCGTAGTTTCCCATTCCAACAAATATTTCACAAATATACGTTGTATTCGGGGCTCCCAGGGAGATATTTAAATTACTGTCTCGGTTTTTGCGGTTCTGCTTGCAAGATATCGTAAATTTCGTTTTCTGTAATACTAAAAAGGGATATAAGCTGATTTCATTTCTAAGCAAATCCGCTTTGTTATAACTTGTTATTTATCACGCTGAATTTGGAAACAAGGACTATTTTGGTAACAATAGTTTTTTTTAACGTTGCCCGAAAGTGGACTGAAAGCTGGAAGAAGTCGGATGTGGTTTACTGATTTGAATTTTTCTTTCAAGTGCAAATGAGGTTCACAAGAGCAAATATCACACTATTGGATACTTTAATTACGACTCGTGATATCTTTTGTCCCGATCAATCTGCCCTCGGCCGCGGTTATTTCTAACCGGAAAGGTGTCCACTTAAAGTACAGTTGTCTGTGTCCGAAATCTTCGTCTGGCCGGATACACCTCATGAGTTGTTCCTCAGAGCGAGAAAACTAAATTGGGCTTTTCTGTTCGCTGTCTGGATCTCTAACATTTAGTTCAACAATTTTAACAGTCTAAACCCATTCATGCGCATTTCTTTGTTCGCAGTTTTCTGTTTGTATTTAGTATTTGTAGACTCTCGTCTTTGTTTTCGTTGTTTTTGTACAGCGTTTCATAATTCTCAAATGAAACAAACTAAACACTAAAAAAATGTGAAAGAAGACATAAACAGATAAGAGTCACAAAATAATTTTAAAAATGATTGCAAGGCCACGATACACGAAGTACTCCGATAAAGTGGACTCTTTCAAGGCGGACGCCATTGTAAAAAATAGACGCATTGGACAATTCAAATTGGTTCCAGAGGTGTAAGCGCGTCCTTGAAAACTTTGGGTTGTAATTTATTAAATACCTGAGATTCCCGTGGGTGTCCAAGGCTGTAGCCGTTAACCCGATTACGGTGCCAATATCAATGAGCCGTTCAATGAGCATCGTATGGCTGATTTTCTTCCTCTATGGCGGAATAACGCACTATGATTTTTATCAGAAAAGAAAGAAATACAAACTATAGTTTAGTTGATTCCTTGATTAGTTACAATAATGCGATATGTGCAGTTAGTTTGGTTGTCAACACGTTGTGACACCTGTTACCTGCTCATCCTAGAATACAACAGGGACACCAGTGCGTTCTTTTTGTGGACTGTGTGCTACTCTGCATAACAACGTTTGGAGTCAATTTCTCGCCGAGTATAAACCAACTTAATTTAAGCAGGCATTAAAATCGTCTGTCTTTCACATTCATGTGTGGGTTGGGATTCTGGCGCGGTGAGATCAAATATGGACTGATAGTGGCTGTCAGTGGCACCCTTACGTGCTGATCTCACTCCACAGAAGAATTGTAAACCGCCACGAGACTATGTGATAGGTGCGGTATAGAAATACATTGCCATTACCAACAGGGAAACTGGAGATATATTCTCTGTTCTTCAGTCCGCCATTAGCCACCCGTCGCTTTTAAACCAGTTTCCAGTTGTGCGACGTTAGTAAAACGCGGCGAGAGTTTGTCAACCTTGATATGTTGTTACTTTTGTCAGGTCTGTGTGCACAACCACCGCAGTTTTCAGGATATCGCCAGCATTGTGGCTCTGTCAGATACCTACGCCACCACTGAGCCTTTTATCCCTGGCAAGTGCGACGTTAGGATTCAGAAAATTGGCCCACACTACCGAGCCTTCAAGTAAGGTCTATGTTTGAATCGTTTGAACCTGGGAGTCATATCATAACTTCCGGTGTGAGTGTAGTCCTGAGAAGGGTTGTTCCATATGACATTGGCTATTTCTCGATTTTCTTCCCGTTTTCTTCCAACACCAGTTTATATCGTGCCAGTAAATGAAGGTGGTAGAGTGGAAAAGGCGTCGTATATGTCAGATATGCGGTTCCCTGTGTGTTAGAACACCTAGGTTCCGAGTGTGTCGTTACTTTAGTATGATAGTCTACCCAACCACAGAAAATTGTCCTTCATCGCAGCTCATTACTCAAAATATACCTCCTTTTCCTTGCACAGGAGAACTTCACTTTCCGACAACTGGAAAACCAACACTGGCTCCGCAGTTCTGGAAGAAATTGCCATCACTGACAGGTAAAGTTCCCACTTACCTGCTTTTTTCTAGACTAGAATGATGCAACACGACTTAATTCATCATCATCATCATCATCACTTTATTAAAGTATCAAATCTTTCTAGCCGTGTACAGATGCTCTACTAATTGGGAGATTAAATCTAATAAAATCTAAATAAAGTAGAATCAAATCAAATCAAATATTGGTTTTTGGGGAGAAGGGAAAACCGGAGTACCCGGAGAAAAACCTCTTGGAGCAGAGTAGAGAACCAACAAACTCAGTCCACTTATGACACCTAGTCCGGGAATCGAACCCAGGACACATTGGAGGAAGGCGAGCAATCTCACCACTTCGCCAACTCTGCTCCCTCCCTCGAGCTCTGGCTTTTGTGAAAAAAAAAAAAGAAACTTTATTTATACACGGTTAAGATTTAAAGCTGCAAGCTTGTGGGGCCGTGTGGGAGAAATACTCGTTTTTGAGGAGAGGGGAACACCGGAGTACCCGGAGAAAAACCTCTCCGAGCAGAGTAGAGAACCAACAAACTCAAACCACTTATGACGCCGAGTCCGGGAAATCGAACCCGGGACACATTGGTGGAAGGCGAGAACTCTCACCACTGCGCCAACCCTCTCTTTCTCTTCAAAAGAGATCTTGAATAAAGGGCACAGTGGGAGAGTCCTACACCGGTATCGCAAAGATCATTGGTGCGAATCCTCCATCCTGTAAAAGCCCGAATTTACTCAGGCTTTCATTCCGCAAGTGCTGAGGCTGCGTTCACGACCGTTATATTCCATTACATCTTTAACCTTTTTGCTTTCAGATATAAAATGTGGGTTGATGAATGCAGCAAGCTGTTTGGAGGGGGTCTTGATATCATGTGCGTGGAGGCGATCATAGGGAAAGACAACAAAGAATATATAATCGAGGTAACACAATCGCCATTGACTTCAGCGTATTAACAAACAGAATTTGGTTTTGCGTTGTCTATTTAACAAATAGATTCCATGTTGCCGTGCGTCTGTTCAATAATAGATCACAGATGACGTCAAAGTGTGGTAAAAACAAAGAAGTGGCACACGAGCCGCAGGCGAGTGTGTCACTGATGTTTTTATCACATTTTGACGTCTTCTGTGATCTATTACTGAACAGACGCACGCCAACATAAAATCTATATGTTTTATATAATAAAGAAACAAAATGCAAGCGAAATACTTGTTTATTTTCACATTTCTGGAAAAATAGTTGCAGTGATGACGTAATCTGTGCATCTGTCCTCTAATAGATCATAGCTAAGAACCAATCACAACGCGCGAACTATTAAACTTATTTATATAAACTCTTATCGACAACCATATTCACCATCACAGTGGTCAAAATGCCGTGGACTTACGAGGCGCAGCCGATTGAGTCCACAGCAAATTTTGACCACTGTGATGGCGAATATCGTTGTCGATAAGAGTATAGACAACGCAAAACCACATTCTGTTTGTTTTTTACCACAATATCAACGTCAAAGAAAATGTTTTAATTTCAGAGCGCGAGCTGAAAAAAGGAATTGCGCGACACGTTGACGCGAGCAGCGTTGTCTAGACTCCTATCGACAACGGCAAATTAGCCAATCAGATTGCGAAATTACTAGCAATTGTGGTAAAAAAGAAAATTGACCTTTTGAGCCTTTTAACTTAACTTTTTTCCTATGTTATACTATTGTTCATACACATGACTATTGTTTTCAATACTTAGCACAACGTAGAATTATTTTGGATTGTATTTTAAGATCCAACGTAAACTTTTTAAAATTATCAAAGCATTTAATGTATTCATATATTATAGTAGTTGATTTTATTGTAATTAATTTTATAGTAGCTAATTCATATGTTATAGTAGTTAATTTTATAGCAGGTAATATATGATCACCCACATATTCATTCATTGATCCGCAGTTCAATTTTCATAGCCATTTGCTCATCATTCACGGGTATATTACGAACCAACTAAATAACCAGCTCCCAGTTGGCTTGTTTTCTCAGTTGGTAAAGCACTGCACCGGTATCGCAGAGGTCGTGGGTTCGAATCCCGTACAAGCCTGAATTTTTTTCAGGATTTATTTTCACTACTGCTTAAGTAGTGTTCATAACTGCGATAATCACTCGCACATTCAGTTTGAACTTAGTTTACATGAACTCGACAAAGCAGTGGAGAGGTTGGCGTTGGGCTTTGGAGAGACTGGAAGCGGAAAATCCATAGCAATGCTGCAATTTGTTTCTGGTCTCTCTTCCTTGTCTGGTGGTTTGTTACTGTTAATCTTACATTTACCTCACGTAGGTTAACGACACAGCCATGCGACTTTTCAGTGACAGACAAGATGAAGATCAGAGGAGGATCGCGGACGTGGTGGTGGAAAGAATGGAGAAAGAATACCCTCCAACACTTGAACCGAGTACCGCCACGGGAGCCGCGCTCTCGGGTAGGAAACATTGTACACTGTAAATCTAGAAGGGATCTGCCCTTAGAGTCGCTCTATCTACACTAGAATCTTTAACTCAATATTATATCAACTGAAAATTGTTTCCTTTCAGAATCAATTTCAGCTAGTGAAGAATTACAAGAAATATCTTGTGGCTTGTCAAGCCTCTCTTCTTTGGAACTTTCTTTGAATTGCATTCTTGATAATCTGAACCTTTCTTTTATTTCTTGAACAGGTTTGTAGTTGTATTTTCTGGTTGCAGCTGTTCAATTTTTCTGAATTCTAAGTATTCTGAATTCAAATCATTCTAAACTAGAAGCTGAACGGAAAGACTGACTCCGTTAACTGCAGTAAACTGTTGCTTTTTCATCGTACGTTCTTTGAAAAGTTTCAATTCATATGCGTACTTAAAATTCTCTCTGTTAGATGTAACATAAAAATTAATCTTCTCTTTCTTCCGTTTTCTTTGTTTTCTGTTGTTCTCTTTCTATCAGCTGATCAGTCCAGTGATGGCAGTGGTAAGTACTTTAATATGATCTCTTCTGTCCCCATTCATACCGAGCCACACTCTTTCAGCTTGCACGATGAATTCACTGAAACAACTGACAAGCTTCTCTAAAACTGCAACTTCGCCTTCATAGCTATGGTTACCACATGCAGCGGCACTTAAGTGCTTCTCGTTTCTTTGTGGAGGTTTAATTAAATTATAAAAAAACTGATTATGCTTATGCAGGCTTCCTTCTTAATGGTTCCTTAATATCATCTGCCATCCGTGATTATAGTGTGTAACTATACAGGCAGCAAAAGTTGTTTCTTACGTCTTATCTGGTGGTATCCTTAGCAGAAGTGAATCACATCTGTTCTTATTTAGAGCTCTTCCTTTATATTTTTCAATGTAAATTCCAATGTCCTGTTATTACTCATAACGGTTGTTCTTTCCTTGAGCGAAAACCAAGGATTTACACATCTGGCAAGTCACAGTTTATGTGAAAAATGTTTGAAACAATCATAAATCAAAGCCAACAGAAAGCAATAAGTGCACCGAAGCCAAGCGCGGGAAAAGCGCCAACCGGTGGCAAGAGCGGGAAATAGTGTAAACAGTGCAAGCGCGGGAAATAGGCAGTGCAAGCGCGGGAATAGTGTAAGCAGTGCCAAGCGCGGGAAATAGTGTAAACAGTGCCAAGCGCGGGAAATAGTGTAAGCAGTGCCAAGCGCGGGAAATAGTGTAAGCAGTGTCAAGAGAGCTGCCAAGAGCGGAAAATAAGTAAAGCCCCTGGCAAGCGAGAACACATTGTTGCGGACATATTGTTGCTCATGATGTTTCTTGGTTGAGCAAATGAGCGGGACACAAAACAAATGTTGTGTTCCATGCTGCGTAAACTGGGAAATATTTGTTGCGGACACAAAATGTTTCTGAATAAAGTCAGAAACATTTTTTATGTCTCGAACACGGTCTTGATAACCGTTTGGCCAGGGCTTCAAACATCAACATGTTTGGATACCAAACAATGTTTGATGATGTTTGGTCACTAAACATATCCCGTTTGGCCTTAGAACGGGGAATAGTATAAGCGTTGCCAAGCGCGGGAAAACGCTGTGGTTTATTTTCTTCAACAGGTCTTCAACGAGTCACTGTGAGAAAATCCTCCCTCTAACTAAGGTTTTTTTTTTTATCTGTAGGTGCTTTCAAAGTTATTGGGGGGCCCGGCGCACCAACAGCTTCAGAAGGGGCAACAAAGACGGAGAAGAAGAAAAATGGAATGTTCAGCGGGTTTATCGATTAAATGATAATCGAACCATCGTATCTTCGGTGTTTGAAAGAGTGGACTATGGTTCGTTTTGCTTAAGTCGTTTATGAACCAGAATTCCGTTTATTAGGTCTCTTTTTTAATTGAAATAACCAATACCGAGCTTATATTACTATGGGTAGAATTTTAGAAGATCTTACTATTCTTACTTTGTGTAGAACTTTAGAAATACTTGACGCTGGACATTTTGATTTACAAATTTACATGTATATACGCCTTGTCGAACAACTATCTACAGATTGAATGTTTGTGTCATGTATAACTATGTCTACTTCACCGATGATCAGACGAAATATGGCAAGTTAGCTTTAAATTCTACACTGCCTGAATTAAATGTTGTGAGGATGTTGTTAAAATAAATAATCCTATCTATAAACAAAATAGAACTGAAATTAATTAGTGCCCGGAATCTGTTCGTTGACCAGCGCGGGAAACAAGTGCTCAGAGCGGGAAAAACATGTTGTTTTTCCAAGGGCGGGAAAATATGTAAAGGTTGATGAAAGCCTCGTGAAAACATTTAAAGAAGGAAGCGCGAGAAAAAAATCCAACCAGTGAGAAGCGCTGGAAAGCATGCAACCCAACCCAGTGTCTTAAGGGCGCGAAAGCGTGTCGTCGGTGCAGAGAGCGTGTAGCCGGCTACAAGCGCGGGAAAACTGATACTATGGTGCGCTAAACACGGGACAAATGCAATATTTATAGGAAATGATAGTTTTCGTCTTGTACTTAATTGGCTGAAGCGGTATCTTTGCTATAGTTGTAGAGCGCTGGCATTACCAACACATTTGACTACTTTGTGATGATGGAGAGCTTTACTATTCGTTTTCTTTATATTTTTTTTAACATTCACATCATTGTTGCAATTCATTGAAACGAGATACCTTTATTTATTTATTTATTAGTTATATATTTATTTAGTTATCTTAAGTTTTAAAAAATTTAGTGAAGTTTTTTAAAGGCAACACTTTAATAATCTACTTACCAGAGCAGAGAGCCCTCTTACTGGAAGTTGGGAGCAGTTGACGAGTTTCTTCAGTTCCGAAGTTAAATTCAATTTAATTTTAAACATTACTCGTGGATCGACTGTCTCGGGTGTCATAAAAACCGAAATAAGTGTAGTGTAATATCTCTTTTTTTTAGGTGGTCAATAAATTATATTCCAATGCTGTCAAAGATTTTTGTGTATTTGTTGTCGTTGTTCAGTTTTATTATGCACTTGATTTCCAGTTGGATTTCTTGATTTTGCACACTTTGTTTCTTTTTTCTTTACTCTCTTTCACTCTTTTTATTTGACTTTTAGTTTTATTTACGGCCACCCTGTCTTCATTGTTGCATGTAATTGCATGTATTTGTATCAGTTCTTTGAAGTAAAAACAATGCTCTTTCAGACTAAATAGGCCGTTTAGGGGAAATCCATGTACCAGAACGCATTTTCAGCAGTTGAAAATAGGCTAAATTTTACGACCTCCTCGAGCTGTCGTGAGTTATTTATTTCACAGTTTCGTGAAATTTTGCATTATTGTTAAATTGCGATCTAGCATGAAGTGGAGGCTCATGCAGGGAAATACATTTACATATGAAAAGATTCCCCCGCATGAGCCTCCACTTCATGCTAGATCCAGTTCATTAACGAGAATACAAATATTGTCTTATGAGATACAATTGGGTTTCATCGACGAACTTAATTTACGAAAGTACCGACCTCTGAATATGTCTCCAATTAGGGGCTATGATTTCCCCTTTGCGAATCTTTTACGTCACGTTTCAGTCACGAATTTCCGAGTGCACTCTTTATTAATCGACGCCGAAAGCCCGTAAGGGCGAATTACCAACACATTTGACTACTTTGTGATGATGGAGAGCTTTACTATTCGTTTTCTTTATATTTTTTTTAACATTCACATCATTGTTGCAATTCATTGAAACGAGATACCTTTATTTATTTATTTATTAGTTTATATATTTATTTAGTTATCTTTAGTTTTAAAAATTTAGTGAAGTTTTTTAAAGGCAACACTTTAATAATCTACTTACCAGAGCAGAGAGCCCTCTTACTGGAAGTTGGGAGCAGTTGACCAGTTTCTTCAGTTCCGAAGTTAAATTCAATTTAATTTTAAACATTACTCGTGGATCGACTGTCTCGGGTGTCATAAAAACCGAAATAAGTGTAGTGTAATATCTCTTTTTTTTAGGTGGTCAATAAATTATATTCCAATGCTGTCAAAGATTTTTGTGTATTTGTTGTCGTTGTTCAGTTTTATTATGCACTTGATTTCCAGTTGGATTTCTTGATTTTGCACACTTTGTTTCTTTTTTCTTTACTCTCTTTCACTCTTTTTATTTGACTTTTAGTTTTATTGACGGCCACCCTGTCTTCATTGTTGCATGTAATTGCATGCATTTGTATCAGTTCTTTGAAGTAAAAACAACGCTCTTTCAGACTTTAGGGGAAATCCATGTACCAGAACGCATTTTCAGCAGTTTGAAAATAGGCTAAATTTTACGACCTCCTCGAGCTGTCGTGAGTTATTTATTTCACAGTTTCGTGAAATTTTGCATTATTGTTAAAGCGATCTAGCATGAAGTGGAGGCTCATGCAGGGAAATACATTTACATATGAAAAAGATTCCCCCGCATGAGCCTCCACTTCATGCTAGATCCAGTTCATTAACGAGAATACAAATATTGTCTTATGAGATACCAATTGGGTTTCATCGACGAACTTAATTTACGAAAGTACCGACCTTAATATGTCTCCAATTAGGGGCTATGATTTCCCCTTTGCGAATCTTTTACGTCACGTTTCAGTCACGAATTTCCGAGTGCACTCTTTATTAATCGACGCCGAAAGCCCGTAAGGGCGAACCCTCTTCGGAAAACATATGCTCCGAAACTTGCCGTTGGGTGCCCCTGATTTATTCAAAGAACACCAAGCTTGGCAGTGACAAAGAACTCGAGAACCTTAACCTGTTTGTGGCTTAAAAGTGTCAAAGCTTAGATCACGTGACCTGCTATGAC